>VMDO01025353.1:0-28359 GCA_007922755.1 Pedetes capensis
GTACCTGAGAGCAGACCAATTTGAAAGCAGTGTTCACCCTTAGACTGTAGGGTAGCCAAAGGGTCACTGTGGAACATGGGCATTGGTGGAGATGGGGTGTGAACAGAACTTGGCCATGTGTCTTGATTAACCACAAACATGTACTCAAGGCACTTAAAGTGCAAGATGATACCAGAAATGGAAGGAGAAGAGAGGTAGACTGTGGGGTGCCTTCATTTGTACTTTTGTCTCAGGCTCCACAAATGTTATAGGTGGGGCTGTTTGATTGAATGAATAGCCTGGTAGGGGGTTCAGTGAGCAAGCCTCAATCACACACACACACACACACACACACACACACACACACACACACACACACACACAGTTTCTTTACCTGTAATCACATGATACAGAGTATGATTATTTTGGTTTTATTTTTGACATTTTATAATTGTACCCATTTATCAGATATAATTTATTATTTCAATACATGTATACATTGCATATATATTATATGTTGATCCATAGCCTGTGTGTGGTGAGAACATTCAAAATCCTCTCTTGTAGCTATTTTGAAATATATAACACCTTATTTTTAACTGCAGTCACCCTACTGTACAATAGAATAGCAGAACTTATTTCTCTTGCTTAACTATAACTTTCTACGCATTGATCAACTTTTCTCCATTTTCCTCTTGCCACGAGAATGTCTTTTTTTTTTTTACAACATTTAACATTTAAACTATCTGCTCATGCTTGTTCATCACCACTCTATTGCTTATGACAGATTTGAAGTCATTCTCATGGCTCTCCTACCCTTTCTCACTTCTCATTTTCCCTTCCTCTCCTCTGCACCCCAACATCCTAGTATGCCTATGCCCTGGCCAACTTCATTCAGTCTCAGGGCATCAGCTCCCTGAAGGTGTGGACCAGCCACATGAAGAGGACCATCCAGACAGCTGAGGCCCTACATGTTCCCTATGAGCAGTGGAAAGCCCTGAATGAGATTGATGCGGTAAGATGGGACGCATGAGTCTCCTAGCAGGTGGTGGGGGGCTTGAGTCTGGAATTATCCCCTGCATTGCCTCTCCACCATCACCTACAGGGAACCTGATCAGTTCAACAAACCTTTCTTGACAACGGGCCACATGCTGGACACTGTTCTATGTCTTGGGGATCTGGTGAAAGCCAGAATAGATATGATGTCTGCCCTCATGGACCTCAATGGCAGACAGTAAATAGGATATTACATCTCATTGTGGCAAAGGGTTCTGAGAAAGGAAGTACAAGGGACTACGGAGGATTAGAAGATGAGGATGTTTCTGACCAGATAGGTTAGGGGGATTTATGAGGAAATCTTCCTGGAGGAAGCTACAGGTGAGATAAGGAGCAGGACAAATAGGCAGGGAGTGGAACAATGAATTTAGTTTCAGGGACAGAGAACGTCTCATGTGAAGGTCCAGAGGTAAGAAGAGAGCACAGCCTGTTGAGGAAATGAATAGAATGGTGGAGAGGCTGAGATGGTGATAGTGAGGTCTGGGGAGAAGGGAGATGAGGCTGGAAAAAGAGCCAGGCCCCAGGACCTTACAGTCTATGTTGAGAGATTTGGATGCTTCCCTGACAACAATGGGAAACCATTGACATGGTCTGAGTCAAGGAGGACTGGTCTCAATGTGATTACATTTTCTAGAGCCCACTCTGGCCATGTTTAGAGATTAGGTTGGAAGAGTATTTGAAGTGAGTATGTAGACCAGTCAGGAGATGGCTACATTAGTGTGGCAAAAGGTAAGAGCATGTGAGACCAGAGAATGGCATTGGAGATGGAATGAAGAACAAGAACATGGGGCATGTTTCTAAGATAGCATCAGTGCACTGGATGTAAGGGGTAAGGAGGAGAGAGGAGTGAGAGAACCAAATAAGGTAATATGACAGTCTTTTTTCAAGGTCAGATTTTCCCATGACCTTTTTGAGAAAGGAGTTGTTTCCTCTCCCTGTCTTATCTGTGCTATTGGTCCACTGACAGTGGGCAGTAGTCCACAGGTTATGGTTGTTAGACCTCAACGTAAGAGTTTCACCACAAGTGTAGATGACTTGTATGTTGGTAGGTTAATTTGCTTACCTGCTAGATATGCTTCTGTAGATATAGATGTGTGCGTGTGTACATTCATACATATATACATAAGTATAGATGCACAGTTGTTGTTGTTAGGTGCCGTCGAGTCGAGTCCGACTCATAGCGACCCTATGTACAGAGGTGTACATATTTAGAAAAGGGCTATATAGTGTTATTCTACATATCACATTCGTTTTCAATAAAATGCATGCATGAAGACATGTAAATTCTTCATCATAAGAGATTGTTGTTGTTAGGTGCCATCGAATTGGGTCTGACTCACAGTGACATTCTCTATGCCCCCAATTTCTTCCTAGGATGAGTTAGGGTATATCTCCCTAAAGCCCACTCTGCAACCGTTAGGAATTTACTAGATTTACCCTCTGAAATGTCAGTGAATAACTGTTTTATTTGCCAGAAGTCCCAAAGTAAGGGGCAGGGCAGGAGAAATAAGGAAGTTTGCACAATGGGAGAACACCACTGTATTGTACACATGTATGTATTTGCGTACAGAGTCACAGAGACCTGCTACAAGTATGGTAGGTGCACACATATACTTCAAGGACATAGGGACCCTCTTCTACCAACATACCTAAATCATACACACATATTCACATATTCACATATTCACCTGCATCACACACATATTCAGGTGCACACATATACTTCATGGACATAGGGACCCTCTTCTACCAACACACCTGCATCATACACACACACACACACACACACTCACACACACAGAGACATATCTAAAGATAAATATGGATGTACTAATAGACACACAGTCAAGTCATATATGTAACCCACATGGACATAGAGGAGCATACTACAGACATGTACCCAGCACAGATACATAACCTGAAGTATATTACTGCCAATTCAAGCAGACCTCAGATACAGGCACACAAATACACATATATAACAGAAACATAATGAGGGACATGCACACTCATGGATACATATGCCTCAGACACACTTGAGACCTGCCTAGAGACACATACCACAGAGACACCCACATGAGTACAGTCTCAGATGCTCAGACATTCTGTCACACATGTGAGTGTTCACATATATACTACGTTTGAACAAATGTATACACAGACACAAGGCGTAAGTCCTTAAACACACCTCAAGTACACATCATAAGCATGCTGCACATATACTTGCAAACACAATCACAAATCCTTATGCATACATATTTATAAAATACATATTTTTATTATGTGGTTGTTTTTGTTGTTGTTAGGTGCTGTTGAGTTGGGTCTGACTCATAGTAACCCTGTGTACAACAATTTTGATGTATAATATACACCTATAGACCAACTGTCCTGCAGCTGTACCACTGTGGCATCTGATCCCATCCCATCCAATCCTGGAAGCTGAGAGTCAGGTTTCATTAGTACTTGGATGGGAGACTGCCTGGGAATACCAGGTACTTGGACTTGGGAGAAGGACTCAGTAACCCACTCCCAAAAAACAATCAGCCATTGAAAATCCAATGAATAGCAGAGAAGCACTGACAATAGTGTTTCACCTGTTGTACAGAGGGACGCTATAAGTCGGACACTAACTCAACGGCACCTAACAATGATGATGACCAACTGAGACAATAGTAAGAAAACACCATACATGCAGCCTGAATGTACCCATTCGCATACACTTACTGTCATACCCACAAAGTCATGCACCTCACCCACATGTACACATACACGCTCAGGCAACACACACAACTCCAGTGCTGTATTCACAGAGACCTAAGTGGTCACGTTCTACTGTTCCATAATCATTGGTCTCAGAACTAGAACAATAGCAGAACCTTCGTGGATTTTACCAGGTGAATACTTTTTTTTCCACATACTTTTTCTTAGGGTGTCTGTGAGGAGATGACCTATGAAGAAATCCAAGAACACTACCCTGAAGAATTTGCCCTACGGGACCAAGATAAATATCGTTACCGCTATCCCAAGGGAGAGGTAAAGTTTAGGGGAGGCAGCCTAACTCCTAGAATTCCTTTCCCGTATCTTCATTCCAACTACCAGGATTCCACAGTTGCCTAAACAACTTTAGAAACAGAACAAAGCAGATTTTGCAACAGCTGCCATCCTGCAAGGCGCATGATCATCTGGCCTTTGGCTGCCTCAGATTCTTGGCTATAGGCAACAGATTCCTCTTTTTAAAAAGCTACATATTTGCCTGCTTATGCTCTCTCTACTTTTAGGAGAGCCAACTTTATCCTATACCTTGTCTTTGGTACCCCCTTACTGGAGACTCTTGAAATAGTTCAACATACTCTAATTTTGTGTGACATTTTTTTGCCAAGTTGCCTATAGCTCCAGCCTTTCTGAGCAGTTGTTTAGTTTAATCAACTTCTTTGCCACCACATGAACCAAACCATCGTTTCCCTATCCCCATATGAGATAATTGCTCATTGCTTTCCATCCAACCTCTGCTTAGCCAGTTCTGCATTTTAGAGCATTTACTAGTCATACTCCATTTCTGATATGAACTCCTACGAACAATCATCAGAAAAGCAGGACATCTGGGAAGATAAAAACAATAGATATTCTGTTCAGTTGCAAAGAATTTTCACATTTTAATTTTCATCCTCAGAAATGACCTTATAATGTCAACCTTAATTTGCCTTCATTTTCCTTTATATATTTTGAGGTTATGTTATTCAAGGCATATAAACTTAAAGCAATGATACGTTCTCCATGAATTGTGCAATTATATTATTGCATAATGGCCAAACTTCTTTTCCCCAATAATGCTATTTTCCCGAAAGTATATTTTATCAAACATTAATATAACCACAAGATTCCTTCTGATTTTTATTTTCCTAGTTCATCTTTATTCACTTACTTTTAACTGTTCTATGTCTCTTGTAAACAGCTTATTGTTAGATTTTATTGTTTTAAATTCAAATTGAAAATATATGTCTTTTGAGTAGTAAGTTTGGTACATGTATTTTTATTCTAACTGCTGAGTTTTTAAGTATATTTCCATCATCTTGTCTTGAGCTCTCTATGCTTAGTTTATTTTTTCTCTTCCCCTGATTTCTTTAGGATTGAGGGTTTTTTTGTGTGGAGGTGGTGCTCTGGGGGTTGAACCCAGGGCCTCACGCATGCTCTTTAAGCACTCTACCACTGAGCTGCACTCCCAGGCCATTTTTAAATTTTTATTTTGAAACAGAGTTGCACTAAGTTAACATATGCTACCTCTGGCCTGGAACTTGTGATCCTCCTTCCTCTACTTGAGGTTACAAGTGTGAGCCGTTGTGCCCATGTTAGGATTCAGTTTTGCATCTGTATTTAAGTTATATAATTTGTCTCTGTTCTTTTAGAAGTTAGCCTTAACATTTTAAAAAAGATTTCATCATGGCTTTTTCTATTCTTGAAGATACTCTACTAAGGATATACTTTAAAATCATTCAAAATAATTTTTTGCTATATGTTATTATGCAACCAACTTGAACACTTAAGATTTTAATATACATGACTAACAAAATGTAAAATCAGTATCTTCATCAGAACTTTAAAACTTGGGCCACTGCCTCTCCTAACTCACATATTGATTTGTATTTTCATTTGATCTTGGTCTTAACCCCCAAATGAATTATTACTTTGATTATTGCTGCTGTTATTATTATTTTACACAAAGTTTATTTAGATTTAACCAAATATTGAACAATCCTTTGATCATTCTTGCTCCTTAAATTTCAGGTCGGCCTTCTGGGTTCATTTTCCATCTTCCTTTGTAAATTTCTTTACTAAGAATCTGTTGATAGTAAACTCACAATTCTTTTTGTCTAAAACGATTTTGGGGGGTGTCCTCAATCCAAATGGCACTTTAGGCATAAAACTCTCAGTTGATTGTTGTTTTTCTCAGCACTTTGAAGATACTACCCTTATGGTCTTATGGTTTCTACTCTGGCTAAGAAACATACTCAATTTAATTGTTCTTTTCTCTCTGGCTACTTTGAAAGTATTTTTATTTTGTTGCCTTTAAGTTTTGCCCTTATATACCTACATATTAATTTCTTTTTTATTTATCTTGCTTGGGATCAACTGGACTTCCTTAATCTGAGGATTGAGATTTTCTTTTTTATTTTATTAGATATTTTTAATGTACAACTTAATGGGTTTCATTCTGACATGTATTTCATTGTGCCATTTCCATATATGCATTTCATTGTACACTGCTCACATAACCTCCCCCTTACCCTCTCATGACCCTCTACCCCCATCCCCACTCCCCCACCAATGACCTCCTTTCTACTTATGTCTTTGTGTGGGAATTTTTATCTATATATGTGCATCCCCATTTTGATTTAAGTCCAAACTTTTTTCTATAGTGATTTATCTTTTTACATTCTCAGCAGTATTACATGAGTAATCTAGTCTATTTGCATTATTGCCAGAGGATTGAGATTTTCATCAATTCTGGAAAACTGTCAGGCACTATATCTCTTTTTTCTCCCTTTGTTGGTAAATGATAGTGGGATACAGAGTAATACAATATTGGCTTTTTCCATTTTGCAGTGATTACATCACTTTTGGTTACGCTTTTATCAACTTACAAGGTCTATGGAGCCTTTTGACTAATATGTGGTGGTGGTGGTGTTAAGTGCCATTAAGTTGGTATCTGACTCATAGCAACCCTACATACAACAGGCAAAACACTATTGTTAGTGATTTTCTGCTATTCTTAGGGTTTTCAATGGCTTATTGATTTTTTGGAGTTGGTTGCCAGGTCCTTCTCCCAAGCCTACAGTACCTAGTGTTTGCAGGCAGTATCCCATGACCCTGCTTAGCTTCTGAGATCTGACAGAATTGGACACCACAGTGGTATGGCTGTAGGCTACTCAACTGCATATTTGGATTATATTCCCCTATTTTTCCAATGTACTCATGAAGTTGCATTGTTTACATTGAGATTATCCTCTCCCCTTTTATCCCTCTATATTGATTCTCCTCCTCATCCTACCTTCCAAAATCTTCACTTCCCTTTGCTAATTCCCTCCTTCCTTTCTACTCTTTATAGTGTCCCCTTTTCATAAGTTTAATTGTGTGTTTTTTTTTTTTTTTTTTTTGGCGGTACTGGGGGTTGAACCCAGGGCCTCACGCTTGCATACTTTGGAAGTGCTGGATCACTGAGCTGCCACCCCCAGCCCATTTTTTTACTTTTTTGAGATAGACTCTCGCTAAATTATGCAGACTGCCTCTGGTCTCAAACTTGCAATCCTCCTGCCTCCGCCTCCCAAGCCACTGGGATTACAGGCATGTACCACCATGCCTGGCTAATTGTGTATTTTTTATATATCACCTTATGTACAGGATTTTTTCTTCATTTAAGTAAGATTTAGCTCCCACATATGAGTGAGAACATATGGTATTTTTCTTTTTGAGCTTGTGTTCATTTGCTTAAGATAATATTCTCCAGTTCCAGCCATTTTGCTGAAAACGACATTATTTCATTTTTAATTGCTGAGTAGTATTCCACTGTGTGTATGTACCATAGTTTTTTTTATATACATTCTTCTATTGATAGGCACATTGGTTGGTTCCATATCCATGCTATTGTGAAAAGTGCTGCATTGAATATGGAGATGCAAGTGTCTCCGTGGTATGATGACTCATCTCCCTTTGGGTATATTCCCAATAGTGGTATAGCTGGGTCATATGGCAGTTCTATTTTTAGTTTTCTGGGGTATCTCCATATTGATTTCCAAAGTGGTTGAACCAATTTATAGTCCCACCAACAGAATAAGAGGTTTCCTTTTTCTCTATAGCCTCACCAGCATTTGTTATTTGTTGTGTTGATTTTGGCCATTCTTATTGGAGGTAGGTGGAATCTCTGAGTTGTTTTGATTTGCATTTCCCTAATGGCTAGGGATATGGAGCATTTTTCATGTGCTTCTTAGCCTTACGAACTTCTTCATTTGAGAACTGTTTGTTCAATTCTTTTCCCCACTTGTGTGCTGAATTATTTGTTGTCTTGGGATTTGCTTTCCTGAGTTCTTTGTAAATTCTAGAAATTAGGCCTCTGTCAGATGTGTAGGATGCAGCACTGGGCATGGTGGTGCATGCCTGTAATCCCAGCTTCTCAGGAGGCTGAGGCAGGAGGATCGCAAGTTCAAGACCAGAGGCAGTCTGTGTAACTTAGTGATACCTTGTCTCAAAAAGAAAAAAAAAACGTGGGTTGGGGGCGCAGCTCAGCGATCCAGCACTTGCAAAGCATGCAGGTGCAAGGCCCTGGGTTCAACTCCCAGTACTGAAAAAAAAAAAAATGATGTGTAGGATGGGAAGATTTTCTCCCATTCAGTGGGCTCTTCCTTAACTCTGTTGATTTGTTTCCTTTGCTATACAGAAACTTTTTATTTTCATGTAATCCCATTTGTCTATTCTTAGAGGCACTGTATCTTTAAAAATTCTTCTTTCCTATTCTTTCCATTATGTCTTTCTGGAAATACAGTAGAATATGTGTTAGTCTTGCCTTTATCTTTCACATTCCTTAATTCTTCCATCTTATTTTCTATCCCTTGGTATCTTTTGCTACATTCTGAGTAATTTCTTCAGCTTTATTTTCCAAATTACAATTTCTTAAGTCATATCTAATGTACTGTTTAGGGTTGGGATTTAGCTCAGTTGGTAGAGTGCCACTTTGCAGGCTCTGAGGTCCCTAGGTTGATTCCCAGCACCGCAAAAATGGAAGAAGGACGTGGCAATCCACTCTTGAGGCAATCCCAAAACAATCAGCCATTGAAAACCCTATAAGGGTTGCTATGAGTAGGACACGACTTGATAGCACCTAACAACAACAACAGCAACAACAACAACAACAACATTATGCTGTTTACCCCTCCTTTTAGTTTTCAATCTTAATGGATACATTTTTCATTTCTGAAATTCTGTTTAGTTCTCTTTGAAATCTGAATCATGTATTTGATAGCATCTTTTTTTCTTACATTTTATTGCTTATTGTATTTCTTTAAAATTTCAAATGTTTATATTGTGCATCCTTTATCTTAAGTTTTTAGGGTTCTCTTCCTTTTGTTCTGTTTTTCCTCACCCCTAGTGGCATATTTCTATGTGTATTTGTGAGCTCCATTCTGATAAGAATTTATCTGTAGGAATCTCATATAGCCTGAGGTGAAAAAATCCAGAGAGAATTTCCATTTGCTTCTTCCAGTCACTCCTGGGAGCTGATGACACCATTTAAAAAGAACTCTCAGCAAAACATTTCACAAACCACATGGATAGTGTAATTCTGAATCACCAACCCACCTGAGAGAAAACTTGTAGTTATAAATTCTTACAGGGGGCTTTTCCTAATTTTTTTGTACTAAGCATGACATGACTTGATGGCACCTAACAACACACATTAAGAAGAGACAGACACATTTTCTTGTTTTATCTTTTCTGCCTGTGGGTACACTTTTTTGTAGTTTATAATGTTACTGAGAATGTAGACTTACCCTTTGTGTATCTGAGATTCATATTAGAGTCTCAGTCCCAACTCTCCACTGTGTGCACACCTAAGGCCTTGTCTCCTATCTGTAAGGCTTTTAAAACTCAAACCTTTTGGTTACTGTTATTTTGTTGTTGTTGTTGTTAGGTGCCATCGAGTCACATCTGACTCAGTGACCCTATGTACAACAGAAAGAAACACTCCCTGACCTCTACCAGGCACATGATCTTTTTTATGTTGAAGCCCATTGTTGAAGACACTGTCAATCCATCTGATGGCGGGGTTTCCTTTATTTCGTTGACCTGCCACTCTCCCAAACATGATGTCCTTCTCCAGGGATCGATCTCTCCTGACTACATGTCCAAAATACATAAGATGGAGTCTAGTCATTCTTGCTTCCAAGGAGCACTCTCGTTGTACTTCTAGGGCAGATCTGTTGGTTCTTTTGGCAGTTCATGATACATTCAATATTTGTCTCTAGCACCATAATTCAAAAGCATTAATTTTTTCCTGTCTCCCTTATTCAGTGTCCAGCTTTCACAAGCATATGATGCAACTGAAAATACCATGTCATGAATGAGGCATATTTTCATATTCAATGTGATATTTTTAATTTTCAACATGCTAAAAGAGCTCTTTTGCAATAGCTTTTCCCAATGCAATGTGTCTTTTGATTTCTTGAGTGCTACTTCCATGGGTGTTGATTGTAGAACCATGTAAAGCAAAATCTTAAACAACCTCAATCTTTTCTCCATTTATCATGAAGTTGCTTACTGACACAGTTATAATTGCCAAATATCCCCAAGACAGCTGTGGCTTCTGCTCCCACTTATGACTCTTTTTTCCACGTTTTTCATTTTGAAACCCTATACTCAAAATTCCCTTATTCTTTTGAAATTTCAGCAGTGCAGTTAAGTAGACGTCTTGTAGTGAGAGTTCATTGTTATTATATAGCTCAGTATATTGTTCACCCCTTGCACAGATGAGAAACTGAGACCATAAGACAGAAGTGAGTTGCCTAAGGTCATATTGCTGAGTCAACAACTCAGCTAGCCCCAGAATCAAGTTTTCCTGGGCTAGTGGTCTTCTCTGGGTAAATATGCCTCATATATCTTTCTTACCCATGGGTATCTTTTATCTTTAGTCCTACGAGGATCTGGTTCAGCGTCTGGAGCCAGTGATAATGGAGTTAGAACGACAGGAGAATGTACTGGTGATCTGCCACCAGGCTGTCATGCGGTGTCTCCTGGCCTATTTCTTGGATAAAAGTTCAGGTAACTCTCCCCTTTCTGTTCCTGTCATGGGAAGCTAGATGTGATTTGAGATGCTGACACCAGCAAGTGGAGGTTTATTGTTGTTGTTGTTAGGTGCCATTGAGTCGGTATCGGACTCATAGTGACCCTCTGTACAACGGGGGAAACACTATTGTCAGTGCTTCTCTGCTGTTCATAGGGTTTTCAATGGCAGATTGATTTTTGGGAGGGGGTTGCCAGGTCCTTCTCCCAAGGAGGTTTATAGCTTTGTGATTAAAAGCATGGTATCTAAAACAAGGACACCTAGGTTCCAATTTTTTTATTCCATACTAACTGTACTACCTTTGACAAAGGACTACAGCTCTTCTGAGCCTCAGTTTCTTCACCTATAAAATAAGGAGAGTTAATGGTGAAGTTTAAATAAACAACATATGTAAAGAGGTTAGAATAATTCATGATACATTGTATGGGCTATGTTGTCATTATTAGTATTATTCTGAGCTAATATTTTCAAAGGCAATATTAACACTCTAAAATATTGAGGCAGTATTTCTGTGAAGCGTGCTGTCCTCAGATGATAGTGTGACCTTTTGTGGCCTCACAATCCTAATTATAGGTTTCTGTCTTTGCTGCAGGGATAATTTCTCCAAGATAGTGATGTTCTCATTTTAATTTTTTCAAATGGTAATTTTATAAGACATCTGGACATTGTATTCACAGAGCATCTATACACTGAGTACATATACTGAGCTACAAACTAGGACAGCTGGCCTGACTATTATATCACCTTTACATATGCAACTCAATTTGTATTTTTTTCCATACTTGTGGTTGAACCCAGGGCCTTTTGCTTGCATTCTTTGCAAGTGCTGGACCACTGAGCTGCACCCCCAACCCATATTTTTAGTTTTTGAGGCAGGGTCTCACTAAGTTATGCAGACTGCCTCTGGTCTTGAACTTGTGATCCTCCTGCCTCTGCCTCCCAAGCCACTGGGATTACAGGTGTGCACAACCACACCCAGCCACATGCAACTCAATTTCTAATGTGAATGATGAAGTATTGGCATTTCCAAGATACTTTGAGGCTATTTGAGGACAATGCAAAATAATATTCAATGACTACAATGTCCTGAACTCTTAGGCCTTTTCTATCATGCTAATTTCAAAATAAAGAGCAATCAAAGGCTGGGAGTATAGATCAGTGGTAGAGTGCTTGCCTAGCATGCATGATGCCCTGGATTTGATCTCCAGTACTGCAAAAAAAAAAAAAAAAAAGGGAAAAAAAAGGAGCAATCAAAATATGGAATCATCCAGAATTAGAACCCAGGAAACTTGACATTGGTTTAGTGATTTTCTTCACTTGATCTTCAGTTTCCTCACTGGAAATAGGTGATAGGATGTGTGGTGGGGGTCTTTGCACTACTAGAATTCTTAAATGCTTGCATTCTCTACTTTTAAGGGCAATTTTTGAGACCATGAGGCAGGCACTGTAATTCCCATTGCCCTGATGAGGAAATCAAGGCTCAGGGAGGTGAAGTGACTTGCCCAAGGTCATAGGGCTCACAGTGTCAGGAATAGGAGTTGATTCAGGGTGCGTGCCATAAAGTATACATGAGGGAGGACATAGGTACTTCCCTCTTTCTCTATCTCTTACCCACTTTCACACACAGGCCATGTCAGCTGCTCACAAGTGACCTGAGAGCAAGGGAGGGCAGGGCTAGGCAGATGGTCTTACCCCCATTACTCAGGAGAGTGATGGAACAAAGACCAGAGAGATATTATGAGTGAGAAGGCAGACCCACAAAACCAGAGGGCCGGGGTACCCTCAGAATACACCTAGTCTAACCTGGTCCTATGCCTGCAGCCGTAGCCCTGTGGAATCTGATCCTGTCAGATCTCGGAAGCTAAGCAGGGTCGGGCCTGGTTAGTACCTGGATGGAAGACACCTGGGAACACCAGGTAGTATAGGCTTGGGAGACGGACCTGGGAACCCACTCCCAAAAATCAATCTGTTATTGAAAACCCTATGAACAGCAGAGAAGCACTGACAATAGTGTTTCCCCTGTTGTACAGAGGGTCGCTATGAGTCGGATACTGACTCCATGGCACCTAACAACAACAACAACAACAAACCTGGTCCTATAAGATCAGGACACTAGGGGCCAGAGAGAGAAGAGGGAGGGCCAAGACCACTAGTTAAGGCAGTGGCCGATCCATGTCAGAGACCTTAGGCAAGTTGCTTCCCTTGTCTGACTCTATTTCCTCATGTGGACAATGAGGGATGGCAGGACCCCAGAGCATCAGAGAGGGTGCAGTGAAATCATGCCTAAAAAAACCCTTGGCCCAGAGTCTGATTCTAATGGCGACAGTGCTGAGGAAGAGCAGGATGGATGTCGAAGAAAATGCCCATCCTCATGTCTCAGGAGGCTGGGAAGGTGGTGGCAGGCCTTGAAAGCTTGGAATGAGCCTAAGGGACAGGAAGCCATGACACATGGTGTTTTGGCTAAATGAAGGGAGGTAGGAATCTATATTGTGGTGTAGGGAGTGGAAGGATATATATCATGAGAAAGTGCTCAGCAGTGGGTCTCACCCCCAGGACACTATGAACTCCTCCATGGCAGCAGCAGCAGACTACAGGGGTGCAAGAGGCATCTTATCGTTAGAGGGTCTTGAGTTCAATTCCCTGTGCTGCCACTTCCTGGCTGTGTGACTTCAGATCAGTGTCTTTTTTACTGAAGCCCCAGTTTCAACATCTATGAGACGGTTCTAATTATCTCCTCCTCTTAGGAATGCTTGATAAATGGAAACACAGATCAAGTCAGGAAGTTGTACATGAATATTCACAACCACTTTCTGAATAATAGTCAATAACTAGAAGCCACCACATCAACCAATTCTTGTCCAGGAACAAGTCAAGCAGTCATAGAAAGCAGGCCTGGGCTGAGGAGAAGTCTGTAGGAATGGTTAAGTGCCAAGTGCACCTCCACCATAGAACTGGCATATAGCAGAGTCTCAGAAAAGATATGCCAACAAGAATTATGGGCCTTTGTGGTGGGCCCATACCTGTGGAAGGCCAGGCCTAGGACAGGAAGGAGGCCTGCCTCAATTTCCTGTTGTCCCTGAAAATTAGGAGATGGTCATTTCTGTCTGGCCTGCCTGCCCCTCCTGTGAGACCCACAGTCTGTTCACCTTTTCCAAGTCCACCTTTGTCCCTGCTCCCAGCCAGCCTGGATGCTCCTTTTCTTCCTGACCAGCCTGATCTCAGCACTGCCCCTTGCAGAGTGTGGGGTATGGGTCCCTGGGGAGACCCACCTGGGGAAGGGGAGGTAGAAGAGAGTGCCCAGCAAGCCCGAAGGCCAAGGAGGTGGTGCTGTGACCAGCACCATGTCTCTGAGAGCTTCTTCTTCCTCCTTTCCAGATGAACTGCCCTATCTCAAGTGCCCTCTGCACACAGTGCTCAAACTCACACCTGTGGCTTATGGTGAGTGCCCCTACTCTCCTTTAAGGAAAGGCACATAGAGGCCACAAGCGTGCCCCTAGTGTGTGCCAGTTGCCTAGCAGAGCCCTGGGGGAGGTTCCCTGGGTGAATGGTAGCATGTCCTGGTACAGGTAGGACTGGTGGTAGTAGGGTATTATGGAAGAAATGTGGTGGTCTCTAAATCTGACGCCAAGCTTCATCTGTCTGTGCCTGAGCAGTAGGGAGTAGGGAATCCCACAGGGGACCAGAGGAAAATTGTAAGTTGGGACAGTATTGAAGAAATTGCTCAAAGACTAGTCTGGGCAGTTTAGACTCTTTATTGGTATATTGCTGGGGTTTAGCTCAGTTGGTAGAACGCTGCTCTGCACTGTCTGAGGACCCAGGTTATATCCCCAGCACCTTAATAACAGAATGATGTGGCAATCCATTCCTGAAGCAATCCTGGAACAACCAGCCATTGAAAACCCTATGAGGGTCACTATGAGCTGGACCCCTACTCGATGGCACCTAACAGCTGCCTCTGGTCTTGAACTTGTGATCCTATAGTCCTGTTAACAATTGGTATATTAATTAGCTATGAAATATTCATAGGCAGGGAAAGGACAAGATCGAGTGTAGGGTGTGAACAGTGCAGAATTGCCTACTGAAGCCTGCAGTAGAGTGCAACCCTCAGGGATGGAGCTAAGGGAGTGTCCACAAGCATTAGACCTCCCCTGCCAGTCCCAATGATGCACCTGCCTCTTCTTCAGGCTGCTTAGAAATCCCTGGAGAACTTTACACCTCTGGCATTGCCATAACCATTGTACTTTAAATAAAATTGGCCAGGGCCTCAGTACCCAGGTGGCCCACCATAGCTTAGAAGATCCACAGTGCTAGGTCAATCTTACATAGATGAGATTTCTGTCTCACAGATCACAAGAGCAGGAGAGACCAGGGAGATAATCTCTTCACTTCTCTTTCTCCATGTACAAATGAGCAACTGAAGCTGGGAGAACTCAAGACGGGGCCAGAACTAGGAGGATGTCCCATTAGCTGCCTCTTAGGCCCACACATCCCACATCTTGACTGAATTTCCGTCACAACAGGACAGACACAATCTGCAGAGCAAGGAGTGGGGTGTGGGCAGTGATGGGGGTGGAGAAGGAAACCTCAGAGATGACCTGTGCTTACTTTGAGGGCTTATGGACACATGGGTTTTTCTTTTCTGAGGCTGCAAAGTGGAGTCCATCTACCTGAACGTGGAGGCTGTAAACACACATCGGGAGAGGCCTGAGGTAGGTGGGGAACTCCATACCCAAGCAGGTTGTGGACACAGCATATGGTGAAAGCACCCTGCTCCACAGAAAGGCTGCCCCAGCCCCACAGATCCCAGGTGTTTCACATCAATGGAAGGAACAACCAGCACCCAGAAATGCAGGGCCTAGGGCACACCACAGAGATACAGGGCTGGGACAATCCCTGCCTAAAAGCCTCAGGCTGAGATTCCTCCAGGCCTGCTTAAGAAGGGCAGGCCCTAGGCATGGCTGAAGAGGGGAGCCTGGCACTAAGGACAACAGGCAGAGGAAGGACTGGAGCCCTACACTGTTACCTCCTTCCTATTAACCCTGGGCTCTCTTCCCAGAATGTGGACATCACCCGGGAGCCTGAAGAAGCCCTGGACACCGTCCCTGCTCATTACTGAGCCCTTTGCAAGGGGTCAAATTTGCCTCTGTCGTCACTGCCTTCACTTATGGGAACTGCAGTCTTTGCTCTTCTCCCCTAAGACTCTGGCCTTGGCCTCGGTGGGAAAGCCCTCCCTCCAGTGAAGAAGTCCTCAGCAGCTCCAAAACAGGCCTCAATTCCCAGCCACAGCTAAGGAGCTAGGGAGCTCTGGATGAAGCTCTTTTCTCTGATCAATAAAGATTTCTCTTACTGCTCATAGGATGACAAGAGGAGGTCATGATAAGGCTTATCCCTTTGTTCTCAAGATGGTGATCCTGATCCTGACCTAACTCTGGTGCTGTGGATATGGAATAGGGGAGGACTTCCTGAAGGGAAGAGTCTTGGGGTACCACCTCCAAAGATGAGAGAGAACATAGGTCTCTGTGAGTGCCTGTGGGCCTTGTTTCTTGGTGGTCAAGGTAAATGGAAGCAGGACACCTTCATCCTTATAATGAGAGAAGAATCTGGCACTTGAGCCAAGTGCTCCATTCTTCTCTAACTCTTGCTACTGTCCTGAGTATTTTCACTGTCCATGTGAATGACCCCACAATGCCCTGGCCTTCCAGGGTCCTCACTCACTCAATTTCAGTGATCATCATCTCCCTTTCAGTCTATGGGTCTTGGCATCATCTCTCTGGTCTCACTTAATGAATACAAACCTCCCACTCTTATTCAAGAGTCCTAATAAGTCTGTCATCTACAGGTACACTACCAAAATGCCATAGGCACGCATGTGGTATTTCTTGCATGAACAATACTTTCTCTTATACATCAGGAGTATAGTCCTAACTCCTGGTCCATTAGTCTTGTCCCCCTTCAGTATTCTTCCATCCCTAACCAGCTTGGATCCTATCATCCACCTTTTTAGCCACTTGTCCATACACCAACTATGGGCCAGGTACCAGTGACCCAGTGGTAAAAACATAGACTTTACACAGTTGATATCTTTGACCTTTTGTCACGCCATCTAGCAAGATCCAAGCCTTGAATAAAGCACATCTTTTTTGCATGTCTCTTTTTGCTGGGATCTACTAGAGTGGCTGAACTGAATACTGCCTAAAATATGTGTGTGTGTGTGTGTGTGTGTGTGTGTGTGTGTGTGTGTGTGTGTGTATTTGTGCTTCCACAGCTACCCCTAAATTCTCTTCAAAGTTGGGGTCACTATTTTGTGGTACCCAATTCCTTCCTGCCTTCTCGCTTGTCAGGCTACTTCAATTTCTGACTCTTTGTATATATCTCCTCTCTACTGCCTTTGCCCCATGTTGTTGTTGCTGTTGTTAGGTGCTCTTGAATTGGGTCTGACTCATATCGACCCTAAGTACAACAGAACAAAACCCTCCCTGATATTATGCCATGCCCGACACTATGTTAGCGCTTCTCTGCTATTCATAGGGTTTTTGGTGGCTGATTGTTTTGGGATTGCTTTGGGAGTGGATTGCCACGTCCTTCTCCCATTTTTGCGGTGCTGGGGATCCAACCCAGGACCTCAAAGAGGGCAGAGCATCACTCTACCAACCTAGCTAAACCCCAGCCCATTGTCTCTGTAATATGCTTGTCTTTCTTTCCCACCCAAGAAAATCCTCCATTGCTCCCATGTCCACCCCTACTCACTTCCTCTTCTGTCCCTCCATTCTTAGACAAATAACTCAAAATGTATCTATACTTATTATCCAGAACTCTTCCTTTGCCTTCTTCCCTGGACTTTACCCCTCCATATCTTTTCTCAAGCTAATATCCCCTGGCCTGCCACATTTTCCCAGGTCTCTCTGCCACTGAAGAAACACCTGCCTTTCAGCCTAAAGCTGGATGACTACATTCTCCAAAGAGCTATGCTGATCTCTAGTTCTTCTATGAACCCAAAATGTCATGCACAACTACCTAAGTGAATTATAAGACAGAAAAAACTCCAATTCATTTTGCAAATTTAATGTAACTCTGATACCAAAATATCACAGCACACAGGAAGCAAACAATAAAGCGAGAACAGCAAAAAGGTTTTTCATAGTGTGTCACCCTCAGCTGATTGGTAGTAGCTGCTTACACTGCTGTGTGGACAAAGATTCCAAGGCTGTACCTTGGTTCCATAGGAAGGACTGCTGTAATTCATTAGCGGCATTTGTAAACATGGGGAATGGACCTAAAAAAACCAAACAGGAACAAATTTTAGCACCAAATACACTGTTTTCTCACATTTACGTCCTTGCCTTCATCTTCCCACTTAGCCCTCCTATCTCAGGTTTTCTTCTAACATCTCCCAGCTATGTACCCATCCCTACAGGCCTGGCTTTAGGAATATTGCAATTACCTGGAACCTCACTAGCCATAGGAGAAGCCACAGGAACCAAGGCTAGTGGATCCACCACCAAAGCTGGCACTGGTGCTTGGTCCACCACCGAATCCGGCACTGCTGCTTGGTCCATTGCCAAAGCCAGAACTGTTGCTTGGTCCACCGCCCAATCCGGCACTGCTGCTTGGTCCACCACCAAAGCCAGTACTGGTGCTCAGTCCACCAATGAAGCCAGCTCCAGTGCTTGGTCCGCTGAAGCCGGCTCCAGTGCTTGATCCACCGCCAAAGCTACCAGTGCTTGGTCCACTGCAGAAGCCAGCACCAGTGCTTGGTCCACCACTAAAGCCAACAATAGAACTGGGTCCACTACTGAAGCCAGTGCCGGTGCTGGGTTCACCAGTAAAGCTAGTACCGGTGTTGGAACCACTGCCAAAGCCAATGATGGTACTCAGTCCTCTGTCGAAGCCGGCATTAGGCCCACTACCAAAGCCACTGCTGGTGTTGAGGCCACCATTAAAGCCTGCACCAGTGCCAAGTGTGCTGCCAAAACCAGCATTAGTACCCAGCCCACCACCAAAGCCATCATTAGTGACCAGTCCACCACCAAAGCCAGTGCTGTTGCCTAGTCCACCACCAAAGCCAGCACTGGTACCCAGTCCACCACCGAAGCCAACGCTGGTGCCTAATCCACCACCGAAGTCAGTGCTGGTGCTTAGTCCTCCACCGAAGCCAGCACTGGTGCTTAGTCCGCCACCGAAGTCAGCGCTGGTGTTTAGTCCGCCACTGAAGTCAGTGCTGATACCCAGTCCGCCACCAAAGCCAGCACTGGTGCTTAGGCCACCATCGAAGCCTGCACTGGTGCCTAGGCTGCCACCAAAGCCAGTGCTGGTGCCTAGGCTGCCACCAAAACCAGTACTGGTGCTCAGTCCACCTCCAAATCCAGCACTGGTGCTTAACCCATTGCCAAAGCTGAAAATGGCACTGGTGCTAGGTCCATCACTAAAACTGGCACTAGCAGCACCACTAAAACAGGCACTGGTGCTGGGAGAGCCACCAAAGCATAGGTTGGTGTTAGATGCACTGCCAAAACAGAGGCTGCTGCGAGGCGCTCCGCCAAAACAGAGGCTGGTGCTGTGAGCACCACCGAAGCTGACGTTGGTGCTGGGAGCACTGCCAAAGCTAATGCTATTGCTGGGGGCGCTGCCAAAGTCAGAAGTGGTACTAAGTGCCCCACTGAAGCCAGCACTGGTGCTGAATGCACCACCAAAGTCAGGGTTGGTGCTGGGTGTACCACCAAAGCTAGCACTTGTGCTGACAGCACTACCAAAGCCAGTACTGGCATTGAGTGCTCCGCCAAAGCCGGCACTAGTGCTGAGTGCTCCACCAAAGCCAGCACTGGTGCTAAGTGCTCCGCCAAAACCAGCACTGGTGCTGAGTGCTCCCCCAAAGCCGGCACTGGTGCTAATGGCACCACCAAAGCCAGCACTGCTATTGAGCGTGCCACTGAAGCTGGCACTGGTGCTAATGGCACCACCAAAGCTGGCACTACCGTTGAGTGCTCCGCCGAAGCCTGTATTGGTGCTGATAGCACCACCAAAGCTGGCACTGCTACTGAATGCACCACCAAAACTGGCACTGGTGCTGATGGTACCACCAAAGCTGGCACTGGTGCTGACAGCACTGCCAAAGCCAGCACTGGTGCTGATGGCCCCACCAAAGCTGGCACTGCTATTGAGTGCACTACCAAAGCTGGCACTGGCACTGGGAGATCCACCAAAGCAGACGCTGGTGCTTAGCGTACCGCCAAAGTCCGAACTGGTGCTAGAAGAGGCACCAAAGGAGACACTGGTGCTGAGTGTGCCACCAAAAGCAGTGCTGGTGCTAGGAGAGTTACCAAAGCAGATACTGGTACTGAGTGTGCCACCAAAGCTGGCACCAGAGCTGGGAGAGCTACCAAAGCAGACACTGGTGCTAAGTGTGCCTCCAAAGCCAGTGGTGGTGCTAAGTGCACCACTGAAGACAGTGCTTGTGGTGGGTGCACTGCCAAAGCTGGTGCTGGTGCTGAGTGCACCACTGAAGCCAGCTGTGCTGCTGCTGAGTGTGCCTCCAAAGCCACAGCTGGCTCTACCACCAAAACTGGCACTGGTACAAGGGACGCCACCAAAACTAATGCTGGCTCCACCACTGAAACTAGTGCTGGTGCTAGGTGCACCACCAAAGCTAATGCTGGCTCCACCACTGAAACTACTGCTAGTGCTGGGTGCACCACCAAAGCTAATGCTGGCCGTGCTGCTGAAACTGGTGCTGGTGCTGGGTGCACCACCAAAGCTAATGCTGGCTCCACCACTGAAACTGGTGATAGTGCTGGGTGCACCACCAAAGCTAATGCTGGCTGTGTTGCAGAACCCAGCACTGGTACTGGGTGTGCCACCAAAGCTAATGCTGGCTCCACTGCTGAAACTAGTGCTAGTACTGGGTGCACCACCAAAGCTAATGCTAGCTGTGCTGCTGAAGCCAGCACTGGTACTGGGTGCGCCACCAAAGCTAATGCTGGCTGCACTACTAAAGCTAGCACTGGTGCTGGGTGCACCACCGAAGGTAATGCCCGCTCCGCCACCAAAGCTACCGCTGGGGCTGGGTGTACCACTGAAGCTAATACTAGCACCATCACTGAAGCTACCCCTGGTGCTAGTTCCTTGGTTGAAGTCAACAGTGGCAGTGGCATCTGCATTTTCCTGGGCTCTGGTCTCAATTTCAAATGAAAATCTGCTCCAGGCCTGAGCATCATCACCTAACTCTTCCCTTGTTAAGCAGTCAATATCCATGTCATCCCAATTCCAGGGCCCAGCCACAGCTTCCTCTCCAATCCCCATCTGGGCTCTTGCCTCAGCCCTGGCCTCAGCCTCAGCCACAGCCACAGCTGCAGCTTGGACTTCCATCTCCACTGCCTCCCGGTACTGAGCAGCCCAGTCCTTGGGGTCTTTCTTCTGGACCTAAAATGGAAATGATAATCAGAAGGAAAAGAGCCCCTGTAATTATGAATGAAGCACCTATGATGGGATGTGCCTAAAACTAACAGTAATATTTCTAAAAAATTCTTACTTATTGGGACTTTATAATGGGTCAGTCCTGAGATCTAATTCCAGCTCTGATAACTCAGGTGTTCTGACCCTAGACAAGTTACTTAATCCCACTGAGCCCAAATGTCTTCATCCATAATGTGGGAAATGATTAGAGGAAGTATGCTATGGACTGAGTGTCTGTATCTCCTCCAAATTCACATGTTGAATACTCAACCCCAAATGTGACTGCATTTGGATGCAGGGCCTTTTATGGATGTAATTATAGTTAAATAAGGTCATAAAAGTAGGACCCTGATCCAACCGGATTAGTGTCCTTATAAGAAGACACACCGGAGAGCTTGAATTCTCTGCCATGTGAGGATACAGCAAAACCTAGCTGTTTATAAAGTGAAGAGAGCTCTCACCAGAAACCAACCAGGCTTGGTGTTGATCTGGGATTCTCAGCCTCCAGAACTGTGAGAAAATCAATTTCTGCTGTTCTAACTCACTCTGTTTATGGCATGATTAATACAAAGTATGAAAAATAAATGATACAATGTGAAGCACATATCTGACAGCATTCTGGGATGTCAATGAAGCTTTCTGTGTTCATATGCGAACTACAAGTTCACCTGTACCTATCACTGCACACAGCCTGCCTAATCCAGAGACATCCTGTTCATTTAACATGCAAAGTTCAAGCAGCTCATTACCTTACATGCAAACTTGAGGACTTTCATCTTGCTAGTCTCATGGTAAGAGCGCAGGCCCCAGAAGAACTCATATTCAGGTGGTCTGCTGTTGGGGACCCTCTTGTATTCCAGGTACCTTGGAGAAAGGAAACAAAACTTGCTTATAAGCAAGTAAACCTGTTTAACCACTAGGCCCCAGATGACAACCTCCTCTAAACAAATCCCAAACAGCTCCTGGAGAAAGATTTCCAAGATCATCCAGCCCTAGACTCATTCCCACACAGTAGATGGTCTTGGCCTTCAATAATGAGCATTTTTCATTGGCACTGTGCAAAACAGTTACTTCAAATACAATATATAGGGCATGGTGTCACAGGAAGGCCAATGTGTCCTGCCCCCTGTGAGGAGTAACCCCAGATTTCTGTTGGGTGTGTTGTAAACAGAGGAGCCATTCTTGGGGCCCCCTGCTCTGAGCACACCCCTCTGAAAGGGGCCTGAAGGAGGCCTAGCCCAACCTTGGACAGGTCCATCCATGGGAATTTTAGACAGGAGTCAGGTCTAGGACACAAGATCCCCATCCTTCTAATGACAGTGAAAGAAAGGCACTGACTAAGCACTTTCTGAACCAAATAAGCACACCTAGAAGACTTTGGGGCAGGGGTTTAGCTCAGTTGGTAGAGCGCTGTGCTGCAGTCTCTGAGGCCCCGAGTTCAATTCCCAACACCACAAAAATGTGAGAAGGGCCTGGAAATCCACTCCCAAGGCAATCCCGAAACAGTCACCCATTGAAAATCCTATGAGGGTCGCTATGAGTCGGATACCGACTCGACGGCACCTCACAACAACAACAGAAGACTTCAGGGCCAAAGCCTTCACACACCACTTACTTTTGCCTCACGAACTCGTCCGTGATGAGCTTCCTCACTTCTCCAAAAAGCGAGTGCCTCACCCTAGCAATGGAAAAAATAACCCATGAACACAGACCAGAAACTGCTCGGATGAGGGAAGAGGCATTTCCCAACATGGAAGTAACTTCTCTAGCACACAGGGCAGTCTCAACGAAGCGAAGAAAGGGTGACCAAATAGCCACTAGAAGCAAACAGTGGAGACCAGATGGCTCTTTGTCAGGGATCACTGAAGGTCTAGCTTACATGTCATCTTAGAACAGAGGACATAGGGGAGAAAAGAAGCAAAGAGTTCAGAACCATTTCCCCAACCACCCAAGTTAGGACCCCCCACCCGCACCACCACACCACCAGGTTGATGCAATCCTGGGACCGTCCTCTCTTGCCAAAGGACAACATGGACAGCAAGTGCTGAGAGAGCCCAATCATACCCAGGGCGCAGCCCCAACTTGCGCAGCACCTCCCAGATGACAGCTGCAAGGAAAGGCAAGAGGAGACAGGGACAGAAAATGAGCACATGGAATTCAGACCACAGCCACCCATGCAGCTGCATGCCCAGCTACTCACCCTCACTGGCCTTGTTGCCGTTCATAAAAATGACACTCAGAATCACCATAAGGAGACCCAGCTTCGGCGTGTCCTTTGTCCTAAGGGAAGAGGACAGAAAGACAGTTTACGTCCAGGAGCCACCTGTAAGACACACCAGCCAGCTCACTAGGCTAGCCTCTCCCAGATTCCTCAGATAAGCAGGAATTCAGCCCAGTCTAAACTTCCAGCTCTATGCGACCCAAAGTGAGGTACTTAAGACTCTGGCACAGTGGTCTCCGACTCAGTAAAATGAGAATCCACAACCTCCCCACACTTTGGGTCGCCAAGATGGAGCAATCCTTGTCAACCTGGTACAACACAGGCACCCAGTCAAAGAGTCCTTTCTCTCCCAGAACCTTTGGCCCTGATAGAATTCCAGTCAGAGCCCAGGTGACACTCCCGTTCTTCAAGCACCATGGTCCATCCAAACCAGGATGCCCTCCCTCTTGAGAACCACGCTTCCAAGGCCAGACCAGGCAGTCAGCAGAAGATGAGAAGTGACAGCAGCCCTGCGGTCCTGGGACGCTTCTGGAGAGCCAGCAAACCTGACAGCAGGAATGCCCTCTCCAGGCTCCTCTATCCTGATCGTAATCAGGCACCACCAGGACTGTGTGCCGGGCTCCAATCACATGCAGGACCTGGCCCAGGGCTTTTAGGCCCTGTCTTTCCTGACTCTCTAAGAGGATGTGGGGGGAGAAGGCAGGAAGGGGTCGTAATTATAGATGAAAGCAGAAGCCCCTCCCACCCCAGCTCTTTCCCAGCTTACGTTCCCAGTATGCCTGCAGAGGATTCCTGAGTGCTGATAAGAATATACAAGCTACTTTGCTTATCAATTTCCTTCAGATTGACTCGAAACATCTGCCAAGGAAAAGAATAGCCCATGAGATCGTAAAATTCAGCAAGATCGTAAAATTCAGTGTAAGCATCAGTGAGATTCCCAGGCATCCTGTAACATCCTGTGTACCTAAGGGTTTTGCGTGTGTGAGAAATTAGTGAGACAATGGACATAAAGCATGTAGCTAAACACCTGGCACATTGCAAACACACAACAAATGTGCAATTATCATCAACATCATATGGTGAGACAGAGAGGTGAGTATCTAAAATACATGAGAGGATGCACCCAGCATCAGACACAAGCCAGGACGAAGCTGGGTGGCTTGGGTCCTAGCTGTGTTTTCACCACTGATTTGCCGTGTGACCCATGGCTGGTCTACACCCTCCCCAGGCCACTATGTAGCCCTCTGCACAGTGTAGGGGCTGTAACAGGTCCCTGTGGTTCCCCTAAGAAGGGCTCTTGTACACTTTTGTTCTATTCAAGGCTTTGCCACTGCACCTGTCCCCCAGGGCTGCCCCTTCACCTTCTCCAGAGCGTAGCTTGCTCGTTCAATGATCTCTGGGAAATATTCATCATATTCTTGGATGACATCTTTCAGCATGTCTGCAGGAAGAGAGAGAAGGGAAAAGTTAGGCTAAGTGGAGGCCTCAGAGCTGTAGCCTTTTTGCCAGCCCTGTGGGATTGATACAGAGTTTTAAAGTAGGTGAATGGGAGATACAAGCCATGGTGAAGTGTGAGGAAGGCAAGGGTGGAGACATGAGGGAAGAAGGAGGTCATAAAGGTAAAGAGGGTTACCCCCAGGCCATTAGGGCTGTGGGGAGTAGAGAGCTCCAGGAGGATGGGTAGGACACTACCTGAGCGCTTGATGGGGATCTTTGTCTGGTCTTTAACCAAAAGGTATTTCACCAACTTATTTGCCTGAGAGAAGAGGAACAGATGGGGAGATGTCGATATATTGGCAGAAAACTTGGAAGAATGGCAGAGAAAAGGGCAGGGGAAGAAGAGAGACTGGGAAGCACTGGATTCTTACCCTTTCTTGCAAAATGGCCACATCTCGAGGTGGTGGAGGCCTCCGGCTCCATGGAATCCGTCTGTAATTATTGCCACTTCTCTCTTCCCCATTCGGATGCTTAGACTTTACCATCAGAAAGAAGGAAGGTCCAGAGTCGCCAGGTGAAAGAAATGGCTGTCTCCTTACTCTGTTTCCTCCAGAAAGTCTCCCTAAAGCCTCCCCTGTAGTGGGGCCTGACCCTGCCACTGACCACCCTGAGTCCTGGGCTTTTGTTTCACTGTCTTCCAAGCAGGAAGTTTATTTCCCTGAGAGGGCAGCAACAACCCAAGGGCAGGGCAGAGACTCTTCCCCTTTTTATGTCCACCACGGGGCTCTTCTAGCTATACCCCTTGGACAAGTCACTTTGATTCTGTGGAACTCGGTTTTCTTATCTGTAAAACTGGGACCTCTGGTCCTAGTTAGTAAGAGTTACTTTCCAGACATAAAGGCATAAGCTGTGTACATGTACACAATGCAAAACCTGGCACATGTTAACTGCTATGTAAATGTAAGGTGAGTGACATACAAGTTGTAGCTAAGTATATAGTCTTATTTCCCTAAAAATCTGTGAACTACTAGAGGACATGAACTATCTCACATTCTTCTCAGCCTATCTGATCAGAGGAACTAGCTCAAAGTGGAAAGGCTCAGTAAACGTTTATAGATGAAACAAACAAACTAGAAGGGTAGGAATGGAAAACCAGCGCAAAGTTAAGGATGATGTCACAGATCTCACCTTTCGGTTCCTCTTGCCCCGGTTCCTAGTTGTGGGCTCCAAACTCAACTGAGCCAGATAGTCATCCGCCAAGGCCTGGACAGCAGCAGCAACCTGAGTCTCAAGGGCACTCATGCTGGTCTGAGAGGTAGCCATCTTGGCCTGAGCCCCTTGGTCACTAAGTTGGGTCTGGCTTTCAGATGCCCGAGCCTTAGTGGCAGCCTTTCGAGCCCTAGACCCTCTCCTTATCCGAACGGTGATAGATAGCGCATGGTTTGTGACCATCTGAATGGCAGGTGGGCCCTCAGAGATCTCAGAGGCAGAATTTGAGCCCTTATTGGCAATTTTCTTCCCTTTGGGTTTTTTGGGCCGTAGAGTTACTGCTGAGGTATCAATTTGTCTGCTAGCTGCCTCAGTGGCATTTGGGGACTCTAAACGCTCAGTGTCAGTGTTCATGGCCTTAGCAGTTGCTTTCTTGGCTTTGGAAGTTTTCTTGGTTCGCATGGGGGCTGCTGTGGCCTGGATATTGGCTGTCTCATTGGCAACTTGGCCTTGGGTAGTAGCTGTGTGGGTAGCAGTTGGAGCCAGTGAGATTTCAGTGGCACTAGCTATGGCCTTGCTGGCAACCTTCTTAGCCTTGGAAGTTTTCTTAAGCTTGGTGGAAGCTATTAAGGCTAGGGAACTGGCAGACTCACTGGCAATTGGAGCTTGGATACTCTGTGAGGTGACTGGTAGTTTTAGAGCATGCAAGGGTGATCTGAGCTGTGTAGTGACACCCTCACTGCCAACTGGGGATTGGGAGCTATGGGATGCCTTGGGAGTGACTTTCTTTGTCTTGCTGGCTTTCTTAGGCTGAGAAGTGATTGAAGAAGCCTGAATATTTACTGCCTCAGTGGAAGCTGAAGCCTGGCTAATCTGGGTGAGGCCTGGCAGGTTTAAAGCCTGCAAAGTTATTTTAGGCTTGTTGGTGGCAATCTCATTGGTAGACGTGCCTGGAGGAGCAGCAGGTGTGGCCTTAGAAATAGCCTTAATAGGTGTCTTCTTGGTCTTGCTTTTCTTAGGCCGGTTGGCAACAGGTGGGTCCTTGGTTGCCGACAACAGAGTATGCATCAGCATGACACTTTCCTCTTCTCTGGTCTCAGGCTGCACATCTGGAGAGAAGGGAAGCCCCAGGCTCCCAGGGGGAGGCAGAGGGCCCTACATACTTAGGATTATGATCCTCTAGGCCATGTGGCCTCCCTATACACGTTTCTTGCCAAGAAGACCTCCCCTTTTTCTAAGCAGTGTTTGATGGAAGGGGATAGGGAAAGGGGAAGAGAGCAGGGGATACAATCAGGCAGGTTTTCCCTTCTCTCCCTCCCCATGCAAAGGAGGACTGAGAAAGGTTTGACAAGGAATTATGCAACCATACAGTGGTAGGGGGTTCAAGAGTAGTAACTGAGGTTAGAACAGGGCAGACGGCCTGGTGAGAATGCAGAGAAGTCTCACCTGGAACGTAGGCATCCTATAACTATAATCATTTCTTCTATCCATCTTTCTGGGACGCCAAGTAACAGCCTAAGGGAAATAGACGTCAGTTAGGGGAGAATGAGGGAGGCTGAGATTTACTAGAAGTCTTGCCTAATCTGAAGGGTGAGGGTTCTCACCTAACCTTGGGCCCCAAACATTCCTGCTCCTAGGTTCTCATACCTAGAAACCCAAGCCATCTGGTTTCTGAACTCCAGGTCTTTTCGTTTTCAAGATGGCAAGTCAGTTCTAGGACCCCACCCCTGCACCTACATAAGCCCCCCACCACACTGCAACCTGATAATGC
Organism: Pedetes capensis; assembly: GCA_007922755.1. Classification (NCBI taxonomy): domain Eukaryota; kingdom Metazoa; phylum Chordata; class Mammalia; order Rodentia; family Pedetidae; genus Pedetes; species Pedetes capensis. The sequence continues at coordinate 27,949 of VMDO01025353.1, forward strand.
GCATGCGCAGCGTCCCTTCTCCGGCCCGCTGCTTTACCAAAAGAATCCTTTCTTCAAGGCCTTCAGTGCGCATGCGCATCGGTGGACAGACCGTCTGTAGCCATCTCATTCTCACATACACCCCCAGATCTCAGAGATACAGAGCATCTCAGTCCCTCCTCTGAACCCCTCCTTCTAACTGCATCACAGCACATCGCAGTCCAACCCTTCCCCCAACACCGGCCCCCTCCCTCCGCTCTGCAGTGCTGCTTCGCACCGCCCCTTCCCCAACACCGCCCACCTCTCCTCTGCGGTACAGCCACGCACCGCCCCTTTTCGGTTTGCTCTCTCCCTCCGCTCTGCAGTACGTCTCCGCACCTCCCCTTCCCTTAATAAGCCCCCTCCCCCTGCTCTGCAGTATGTCTCTGCACC
>VMDO01025354.1:0-28357 GCA_007922755.1 Pedetes capensis
AGCAAAAGCTATTAAATTTTAACACCTGAATTTTGGAGGAGATATATTCAAACCAGAGCACTAAAGAAATACTATTTACACTGTTTAATAAAATGTGTTTATTAAATTAATATTTTACATATTAGATTGAGTTTAATATGTTTCAAATCTCAAATAATAAAAATCATCAGGAATTCTTAAAAATGATATGTGAATTTCTGAGTATTTAATTTTTGAGATAAAAAACATTTCAGAACTTTCATTTTAAGTTTTTGAGAAATTATTATTATTATTATTTTTCTCTCTAGTGGTCTATCTCTGGATAAACTTATCTTTAATTAAAATTATACTTTGATTTGATAATCCTAATTGTAAATAGTTAGAAAAGGAAGTATCACACAACATCCTCATTATGAATTATTAAATCTGTATTTGGGTCTTTCTTTAAAAAGAGATGTAATGAAGATAATAGTCATTGTTTTATATTTAGGGAAAGGCTAACAAAGGAGATAGGAGCTCAGTTGGTAGAGTGTTGCTCTGCACTCTTTGAGGCCCTGGGATCAATATTCAGCACTACCAAAATGAGAGAAGGACATGGCAATCTACTCCTGAAGCAATCTCCAATCAATCAGCCATTGAAAACCCTATGGAGGTCGATATGAGTTGGACCCAATTTGAAAGCACCTAACAACAAATAAAGGAGATAACTGGTACATATTTCAGCAATGGGAAGAACACTCAGGCAATTGAATGCTCTTTTTGGCCAGTTTCTAGGGCGTCCTATAGAAGAAAGGGTAGTATTGTGAGAAAGGAGGAAAATCCAACAAAAAGGAATCTTTATCATTCTCTCACTTACTTTCTTTCACTCAAAATACTTCATACACTTAAAATGAAAATACCAGTGGAAATGAGAATTGAGTCTGAGTTGAAGTAGATAAAAACTATAGCTCACATTCAAAACAGATCAAAAGTTGACTAAGGGAAGACATATGAAGCAGACTTGGAGTTAAAGAAGTGTGGTGTTAGATGTAGAATCACGAATATATGAGTTTGAATCTTGGCTTTGCCATTTACTATCTCTGCAAGCTTGTGTGGAATTGGGGCCCTAACTGATTTAGTTACATTTATCCATCAATATCCAAGGCTATATAATGCAAAGTACAGAGGGATTCAAATGAACAGACATGAATTTCAGATGTTTCTCTAATTATAATATTGGAGACTAGTCATTAAGCTGTTCTATTATTCAATTCAGACATTTCACAAATGTAGATAATAATATTAGCCCTTCCTCACAACATTGTTGTGAAGATAAGATATACGTAAATGTTCTTTGAAAAATTGAGATCATGTAGAAATACAAAGAATTTTTGCTTCCTGGCTTAATACTTTTCATAAGAGGCCTTAGAGGTAGTCACGGAGTAGTATACCTTAAATTTGATCTTAGTCTGGGTCAGGGTGAGTACTCTGTTCTTGTTCTTGATTTACTTAACGTAAATGAACCATTTATACCATATGGAAAGATTGTGGGATGAGTTGACTTATTAAATGCTACTAGTGACAGAAATATAATCATTCATAAGATTTAATTTACCTACTCATTTCTTAGTACCATACTATAGTATAACTGGAAATTACATTAGATATTATCAATCTAGCCCAATTGCTTCAATATTAAATATGACTGAATTTTTCCCAAGTGGCAAATGATAGCTCTTAAATAACTAGTAGGTAATGGTGCTACTTTCCCAATGCTGTATCATTTAATTTCATCATATTTATGGATTATTTTTATGTTATCTCTATCTTTTCACACAGCTAAGTTTCCTACTATCTTGAAGATGCTGAAACCTATAAGCTATATCTATGGAAATTTATTCATTGATGAAAACCATTGAGTTTATATAGGGACAAAATAGATAATGTGATATCTTGAATGTCAAATTATCCTTATGAGTAATAACTGTCGCTACTTGAGAAACAAATGTGGTTGACATGGGCTTTAACACAGTAACCATTCATGGTCAGTTTTTAAAATAGGCTCAAGATTTTTAACAGAAATTAAACATAACTTAATGATTAGTTATTTCAATTTATCAAAAAGAAGGTTTGCATAGCACATCTACTTACCACCTTGTCCACAAAGTAATAAAGGCCCAGAAGTCCTTTTCTAGATCTCCATGGTGATTGAGAATGGCCCTATTCCATGATGTCTGACTCCACTGCACATAGATAAGATTTGGTTGATAAATTGGTCATTGTTATTTTTATTCCTATAGCATGATATATTTTGGACTGGCATGTTGTATAAGAAAGAAGGGCTGAGATTTAGCTCAGTTGGTAGAGCACCGCTCTGCAGTTTCTGAGGTCGAGGGTTCAATTCCCAGCACCACAGAAATGGGAGAAGGATGTAGCAATCCACTCCCTAGGTAATCCTGAAACAATCAGCCATTGAAAACCCTAAGAGGGTTGCTATGAGTCTGAAACAACTCGACAGCACCTAACAACAACAACATAAGAAAGAGATAAAGGAAACGATGAGTTTGACTTCCTGTGAAGATCTTCTATTTTGATCTTGTTTTTATAATTTCTGAATATTTGCATCAAAAGGAGTTAGTGTCACACAGTTTGAAGGTTGCTGAACCCAGGAAGCTCCAATTTTTAGCCATTTCCTCTTAGCCATTGTGTGACTTGAGGAAGTCACTAACATTTCTGGACTTAATTTTTTCTATCTGTTCTAACTCTATCCTCCCTTTTCTGTTCCATCAGTCAATGATTTTCAGAATATGTGTCCACTTAAACTAGTAGAACACTAAGCTTTTCTCTAGGGTTGTCATTTGAATTTGTTCTATTTTGCCCATATTTTCTTTTAATATTACAAAACTGATCTAAGATTGCTTTCCAAGAGCTGTGGCTAAGAGAAAAGGCTCTGTCATTTAGGAGGACCATGAGAGACTTCACTGGGAAGAAAAAGAAGCAAAATATGTAATAGAGAGAATATAGACTTAATATTATTTCCCCTAAGTGGTCATATTTCCAATAGCTTAGATCTAAGAAATATTTCCCTTTTTATGTATAGATAACTTCCCAAATCTTCATAGTTTTTTCCACAATCGTCTGCCAATAGATTCTGCAGTCTGCTCTCACACTCACTTTATGGTCTTGTTGTCCATGAACACTTAGGCTTTTCTCAAACCAATTTGGATTTTTAATATCCACATAATCATTCCCTTTGATGTTGCTATTTTCACAAGCTAGGGCACCTTCTTGGAGTTATTCTTTATAGCAAATGGTTAAGGAACATGTAAAAGAAACCAGTTTATATTTTTATATAGCTGAAATACAAATTTGTGGTTCTTAGAAATTCTGCAGAAAGTTGGCTTTCTTTCCTGAATTATTATTGTCTGTATATACTACCACAGTAGTGGGATGAGAAGAGCATCAGAGGTCGTCTGCTTTTCAAATATTCTCTTTGTCTTCAGCTGCTCTTTCCTGTAAAGATAAAAAATTAGATTTAGGTTTTTTTCTAAACTAAGTTAGTATTACATATCTTGGAAGTGGCAGAAACAGTGCTGTATAATACAAGGCAATATATAATTAGAATACAATGATAGCATGACAATCCAATTTATTATTGACACCTATTGAAGGGAATTAACAAATTAGTACATTATAAGGGATGATCAAGGATGCAGTTTAGCTCTGTTGGTAGAATAGTGATCTGCACTCTCTGGGGCCCTGGGTTCAGTCCCCAGCACCACAAAAATGGAAGAAGGACCTGGCAGCCCACTCTCAAAACAAGCAATCATTGAAAACGCTATGAATAGCAGAGAAGCACTGACATAGTGGAGAGCATTAAATACTGTCAGTTAGTGTTTTGTTCTATTGTACAAAGGGTTACTATGCCTCGGACTTGACTTGAGGGCACATTAGAGCAATAATAACAAGCGATAATCAGGATTGTAATGGACTTTAGATAAGGTCATATGAGGAATATTTGAAGGAATCTTGGATACACAGATTAGAGTGGATATAGAGATGCAATAGATTTCTCCAAATATTTTTAAAACTATCTTGTAGAAGAAAGATACCAGTTAATCTGGTTGTTTTGGATCTAAACACTAGAATAAAGCCATAGTTACCCAGGAAAAGATTTAATTCAGCTTAAAAAGTACTTCTGAATAATGATGTCAACCAATCAAATGGATTGCTTTAGGGAACTAGTTACCGGTGGAGAAATGTTCAATGAGAGCTATGACCACCTGTTAGAGATGTTATAAAAATAGAAGTCTTAGTTCTACTACTAGGATCCCTTTCACAACTAAAGTTCTGGGAATCAAAGCTTTCTTTTTGTGGTCCTATATAGCCACATGCTTTCTGATACCACAGGGTAGAAGAAAATCACTTCTTTAGGCTCCCTAAATTCTCTTTTCTAGTAGGAATAAGTCTTGATTTAAATGAATATTTCCTCAGTTAGCTCTAATAGTAGTGTGTATACTATAAGGTACGTGTTCTAACATAACTTTCAAAACCTTTTAGAATTGTTCCATGGCACCTGGCAATGTAAAGGATGCCCTGGATCACACTGCCATTCCTGCCCCTGCATTGCCCACCAAGAATATATTTACACAAAAATATTTTCAACTTATTGAGGATCTGGAGTCAGTAACAACTATAGTATAATATATTTGAACAGTATTATAATGCCCATATTCTGCACACCAAATGTTTACAATGTAAGAAGTTAATATTTACATTTATTAATTGAACTTGATGAGAGTGGTGTGCAGCTTCCAATTTTCTGAAAAGCACATCTTGTAAAATGATATAATTGGTTTTGAAATAGAAAATTTTCCTGTCACTCAAGCCAGATGCTGAAATTAAAGAATGTAATGTAAATACAGGTTTGAGCCATGGCTGCAGCATCTAAAATGAATCCAGACGTTACAAGTGTTTATTTCCTGTATTCATATTGCCCTATAAAGCAAAAAGGAGACATTTCCAATCAAATGGAATTAATTCAGGTCATTTCAGCAATAAGACTATGCAAAGAACTGTGATAGATTAACATTTTTGTGTCATATGGAAAGCAACACATTTATAACACTGGGTTAATGTGGTGAGACTTCTGAAGGTATATTTACTGATTTATGTAGTAAAGATGAATAGTCATAAAAATAAAAAAATGTATAAGTAATCTAATCTTTGCCAGTTTGTCGCAGTTCTTATGTTTGAAAGTATTAAGTGCAGAAAAAAAACCCCACCAGATCCCTAATGATCAATATAGGATATACCCTTTTAAAAATGAACAATAAATCTTCTGTGATCTTCAAGTTTCATTTTTTTTCACCTGGAAAGCTTTATTGGTGATGACAGCTGACAGACATTCCTTATAGCTATCTTAGTTTTGGAAAGTGGTTTGCATATTTTGGCACTTCATTTTAGAGAGGAACTGAATGAAGTAAGTCGCTGCCAACATTCCACTAAATTACATCTTTAAAAGTCTTTTTTGATGTCTCTACTATTTCACTTCAATATTCCTGGAAAATCCTAGAATATGCACAGTTATGCATTCCCCAAAGAACAGCCTCCAGTAATCAGCGCTTACAAAGTTCAGGAGGTCCTATTTTCATGGGGGAAGTGCTTTAATCAAGATTAATTTTTTCCAGTTTTCAGTAATCGGAGCTCTTCCTGAGTTTTCCTCTACTCTCCTTTAGGATGAAATTATCAAATTTCCATGGCAATTAGATGAAAATATACGAGTGTATGGATCATTCTGTACAACAGTCGCCAAGGTACAAGTGAAATTAACTAAGAAAAAAGTGCATGATTTAGCATGAAAGCAATACTCTCACAAAACACAGGTCTATGGTAGTACTCCTACATTGTCAAGAGTTTTTCATTCTTGCCAGATGTATTTGTGTTTTACCAATATATCAATCGATTCTGATTAGAAAAGTTAAAAGTTAAAAGTTATTAAAAGTTCTATGGTGAAGAAAACACCGGTATAAAAATTAAGTTTTTATTGTACAAATAAAAACAAATTTAGGTCATACTGAAACAACTGTCAGGTGGAAAAAGTTCTTTCCTTAGCACAGTATCTGAGTGAGCATCCTCTAAGTATTTGGGTTTTTTTGCAATTGTTGTTTGAAAAGATATGAAGTGACTTGATACAATAAGATCATTATACAACAAACTACCTATCTCTTCTGAGATGTTTCTTGGGACTTAAAAATACACTATGCCCCCTAAATACTAATTGTCGGTACTATATATTTTTTTCGTAAATAACAGAGTACTTCTGCTAAAAATGCATGGCCCTGCCACTCAGCAGATTGAATTTCCATTCAGCTATGTTAGCATCTGGTAAACACACAATATTAATGAGAGGAGCAAGTGAAAAAGGGAGTAGACTCTAAATGAGAGGTGCTTGATTCTGGCTACATCAGAATAACCTACAGAACTTATAAGAATATTCCAGAACTTGTCTCTGGTATTTTGATTCATATAATATACTTGCAATATCTGATGCAACTTCTCTGTAAAGTAGATAGACCAAATAATTCTCACCTTTCTCCTGTATTACCCAATGTAAATGTCCTTTAATGTCATATATCTCTAGCCTCATACACACATATAGTAACATGTAGTCTCTGGTGTTTATAAACATACAAATTTTGATGACACATGATCCCTCTCATTTGATCCATGCCTATTTCTTCAACATAATGTCTCACCACATTTTTCTTTAATTCATCAATATTCCAAATAAACTTTTAAGAATTTTCTCATTCATGCCAAGGTTCTCTACATCTTTTGAACCTCACAGAGATCCTAGCTTACACTATTAAAATATATGCAAGCCAAGCGCAGTAACACATGCTTGTAAACCCAGCAACTCAGGAGGTTTGCAAATTTGAGGGTAGAGGCAGCCTGCATAACTTAGTAAGACCCAGTCTCAAAATAAAAGTAAAAAATGGGCTGGGGGTGCAGCTCAATGTAGAGCACTTGCAAAAACATGTGTGAAGCCCTGGGTACAACCCCCAGGTACTGGAAAAAATACATATGGGTTAAATATTTTTAAATATCAACAAACAAAGCCATTAAGGCATTAAAATGAAACCTGGGTGGGGGGAATAGACATGCATGTAAATGTACTCTGAGAGACAAAGCCACATACTTTTTACCCTCTGGGAACAGCCTCAGGCACTCAGGGAATCAAAGCATACAGGTGTGTCTGGGAGCCAGACTAATCCTCAATTTAAAAAAAAACATTAAGACATTCTGTCATCCATCCTGAGGAGTTGGTTATAGCTAGGTACCCTCCAGCCATGTGAACTTCTCAGGAGGTTTGTCCTCAGCTCTGGCTCTGTGTATCAGGGCTGGTGCCACAGAGCCTGTTGAATTCTCTGTAGCTGTGCTGGGTAGAGAAATCTGAATGCAAAGTTGTGCATAGGAACAGACCTTGGGGTTAGAGAGGTTTAGTGGACTAAGGAGATTAAATATTTCGGATCATCCTGAAATTCAGTCTAATTTCCATATAAACAAATAAACACCTGGATGGGCTTCTAAACCACTGATAGGAATGGCACAGATGCACATCTCAAGACACACAGACTCAACTTGTCCATCTACGCATGAGCACTGCTCAGCATGGTTGAAAACACAGACCTAACTAGTATAGCTACAACCACTTCAGAGAGAAAGAACTGGGAACACAGTTAAGCAGTGGTGCTGTTCCCAATGGTGCAGTGTTGGGTGGCACAGTTCCTGAGGTCTGGGTTGCTCAGCAGATGGATTGTGATTACTATGGGATAGTGGGCCCAGAGCAAGATTGTTCCATGGGCATGTAGAGGGAACTGGAAGGCACAACCCTCAGTGAGGACTGATCTGGAGCTGTGGTGGGGAGTAATGACTGCACCTGTTGTTTGGTAACATCTGGAGGGCAATTGGGACTTATAAGGAACTAGGTGACTGACAACCAGACTGTAATATTTAGTGCTAGTTGATCTGATTGAGACTGTGGTTTTTTTATTTTTTTCATCCTTTTATGTATTTATGTGTCTTTGGTTTTTAACTTTTTTGTTTTTTATTGTTTGATTTTTATAATGCCTTGGGTTGTATTTTGTTTCTTCTTTTTTGCTTTTCTCTTCATCACTTTTTATTTTTCTTTCCTTCTTTAGATTCTATTTATTCACCCTTCTAACTAGCCAAAAATTTTAACCATATTACATATAATGAATAAGTAGACTTATAATTTTGTCTACTGTTTTCTCACTCATACTCCAACAATCCACCTTTAGCTTGTTCTTCTTCCTTATTCCTATCTAATCCTGTTCTCCTCCATATACTCTGAGTACCTGTCTAACACACCTTCATATTTCTGCCACCAATGCCTATACTATACTAAATATTCACCCCAAAATCTATTCATTGCTATCTCTTAACAACTCCTTCCTACAAATAATTCATTAAAGGGTTGTTGTTGTTGTTGTTGTTAGGTACCATTAAGTCGGTATCTGACTCATAGCGACCCTCATAGGGTTTTCAATGGCTGACTGTTTCGAGATTGCCTTGGGAGTGGATTGCCAGGTCCTTCTCCCATTTTTGCGGTGCTAGGAATTGAACTCAGGACCTCAGAGACTGCAGCGCAGCACTCTGCCAACTGAGCTAAATCCCAGCCCTCATTAAAGGGTACCTGGCCTGAAATATGAATAACCCTAAGTATAAATAAGATTTCAAATGAAGCTATTGTTTTAGCAGCAGAATACTTTCTAAGCTCTGAGTGATACTGGTGACCAAGATCTTATAAGAAAGCATTAAATTAAGGATAACCCCAAATATATAAGGCAGAAATAAACAGACTAAGGCATTCCCAAAACTCAACTAAGAATGATATGAAATATGAAAAAGCAAGATGAAGATCTTCTAATGATGACAACACTTTAATAACTGAAAGCAATGATATTCAAAGGTTAGTAGAGCCAAATAATTTAAAAATCTGCTTATAAGAATGTTCAAAGGCCTGAAAGATAACACAACTAAGCAGATGAATGTAATTAAAACTCTGGACAAAAAGTATGTAATTTAGAAAAAAAAATCAGCAAAGAAATTGAGATCCTCAAAAGGAAATAAACAAAAATGGTGTAATTGAAAAACATAGTAAATCAATTAAAAGTGACAGTAATGCATCCAGATTAGATGAAGCAGAAAACAGAACAACAGAGACAAAAGAAAAGACTGAAGAGCTTATTTATTCAGGTTCTAAGAAGGACAAAAAATGAGGCAATATGATGAAAAATTTCAAGAAGTCTCTGATAAAATGAAGAGATGTTACCTATAAATACAGGGAATACAAGAAGGAGGTGAAACTAAACTAGAGGCATAGAAAATCTACTCAGTAAAACAATATCAAAACCTTCCCAAGCATAAGGTAAAAAATATATACTCAAACCACAGATACATTTGAAACTACAGGTAGATGGGACCAGAATGGATCCTCTGCATATCACATTATGGTTGGAATTATAAAACTACAAAGCAAAGAATGAATTTTACAGTCTGCAAAAGAAAATTATCAGATCAGTTATAAAGACAAATCCATCAGAATAACAGTCAACTTCTCAACAAAAACCATAAAAGCAAGAAAAATGGGGTGACATTTTTCAAGTTCTGAAAACAAATAACTTCTAACCAAGAATACTATATCCAGAAAAATCATACTTTAAAATAGAGAAATTAGTACTTTCCATGATAAATACAAGCATAAGTAATTCTTAACCAACAAAGCAGCATTGCAGCAGTTGACTAAAGAAATACTACATATAGAAGAAAAAAGATAAACCCAAATGCAAGACAATAGGAATGAATAAAATGCATGAAAGGAATGCAGGAACAAACCAAATTAATGCAGAAGCAAGGATACATAACTTAATAAACTAGAAAATTCCTAACATGATCAGAGGACAAAGTGAAGAACAAATAACATCCAAACCCAATAGAGAAACAACCAAAAAAGAAAGCAAAACACCAAACTTTTCTCAATAATTACCCCAAAGGGAAATGGTGTTAACTAATCATTTAAAAGTCACTAGTTGGTCAACTGTATTAAAAAAATAAAAACCATCAATATGTGTGATTCAAGAGACACATCTCATTTACAAGGATGAAAATAGAATGAAAGTAAAAGCCTGGAAAATAAATTACCAAGTATGTGGAAACAAACAAACAAACAAAAAGGAGTAGCCATACCAATTTCTGAAAAGTTTGATGAAAAGCCCAAATTAATCAGAAGGGATAAAGAGGGTCACTATATATTAATAAAGGGAAAAATCAACCAAGAAGACATAAGTCAATGTTTATGCCTCAGATACCAGTGCACCTACCTTCATAAAACAAACATTACTGCCAATAAATAAATACATATTTCCAAACACAATAATTATGGGAGACCTCAATACCACACTATCTTCAATAGACAGGTCAACAAAGAAAAAATCAACAAAGAAACAATGGAATTAAACAATATCATAGACCAAATGGACCTAATGGGTATCCACAAAATATTTCATCCAAGAGAGATGAAATATACAGTCTTCTCAGCACCACATGGAAATTTTTCTAAAATCAACAATATTTTACTCCACAAAACTTGCCTCAACAAATACAAAAACTGAATTCATTCATTTTACCTTATCAGATCACAATAGAATAAAACTAGAAACCAATAGCAAGGAAAACTAAAAGAATGTAAAAAATACATGGAGATTGAATAACACATTTCTGAATGATTAACAGGTGTGTGAAGTAATCAGAAAGGGAACTTAAAAGTTGCTTCAATCAAATGATAATGAATACAAAATCTACCAAAATCTATGAGGCACAGAAAAGACAGTTCTATGAGGGAATCTGATAGCCATGAGAGTCTACATTAAAAAGATAAGGAAGGTCAAATTAAATAACTAAATGATACACTTCAGGCCATTAAAGAGAACCACAAGACAACCCCAAAACTATCACAAAAAAAGAAATAATTTTGGTCAAGGAAGAGATTAATGAAATAGAAATTAAAATGACAATATATAAGAAATTAATGAACATAAGAGTTTTTTCCTGTAAAAGAGAAACAAAATTGATGCATTCTGAATCAAACTCACTAAAATATTAGAGCAAAGGTTAAAATTAATAAAACTAGAGATGAAAGGGAGATCATAACAACTAATACTAATGAAATACAGAAGATGATGAGACTACTTTGAGAAGTTATTGTTGTTGTTGTTGTTGTTGCTGTTGTTGTTGTTAGGTACTCTCCAGTCAGGTCTGACTCATAGCGATCCTATGTACAACAGAATGAAACACTCCCTGATTGTGTAGGAACACGATATTTTTTATGTTTAAACCTATTGTTGCAGAAACCTTGTCAATCAATCTACTTGAGAGCTTGACTTTTTTGCTTACCTGATATTCTCCAAAACATGATGTCCTTCTGAAAGTATTGCCCCCTCCTGAAGATGTCCAAAATACATAAGATGCAGTCTAACTATCATTGATTCCAAGGAGCACTCTGTTTGTACTTCTTCTAGAACAGATCTGTTGGCTGTTTTGGCAGTCTATTCAATATTCATCTCCAGCACCATAATTCAAAAGCATCAGTTATTCTCCTGTCTCTCTTATTCAATGTCCAGCTTTCACAAACATATGATGCATCTGAAAATACCATGCCTTGAGTCAGGCATGCCTTCAGCTTCAATGTGACATCTTTATTTTTCAACACTTTAAAGAGATCTTTTGCAACAGCTTTTCCAAAAGCAATGCATCTTTTGATTTCTTGACTGCTGCCACCACAGGTGTTGATTGTAGAACCAACTAAAGCAAAATCTTGGGCAACCTCAATCTTTTCTTCGTTTATTAAGAAGTTGCTCATGCTAAGCGCTGTGGCACATGCCTCTAATCCCAGCAGCTCAGATGCTGGAGGCAAGAGGATCGCAATTCCAGAGACCAGAGGCAGTCTGCATAATTTAGCAAGACCCTCTCTCAAAAACAAAAACAAAAACAAACAAACAAAAAAAGAAGTTGCTCATTGACCAAGTTGTAAAGATTTTTGATTTGTTGATGTTGAGGTACAATCCATACTGAAGGCTGTGTTCGTTTAACTTCATCAGTAAATGTTTCTAATCCTCTTCACTTTCAGCAAGTAGAGTTGTTTCATCTACATAAGGCACATTGTTAATGAGTTCCTCCAATCCTGATGCTGGGTTCTTCTTCATAAAGTCCAGCTTCTCTGGATTTTTGCTCAGAACAGAGTTTGAAGAGCTATGGTGGATGGATACAGTCCTGATGTACACCTTTGTATAAATTAAACCAGGTAGTGTTTCCTTGCTCGCTTGAAATGACTGCCTCCTGGTACATATATACATGTCTTATGAGTACAATTAAGTACTCGGGTATTCCCATTCTTCACAGTGTTATCCTTAATGTGTTATGATCCTTACAGTCAAATACCTTTGCATACTCAATAAAACATAGATAAACACATGTTATTCTCTGCTTTTGACTAATATACATCTGAAATCATCAATGATGTCCCTGGTTCCATGCCTTCTTCTGAATCTGGGTTGCTTTTATGGCAGTTCCCTGTCTATATCCTGCTTCAGTCACTTTTGCATGATCTTTAGCAAAGTTTTGCTTGCATATGATATTAATGATATTATTTGATAGATTCCACATTCAGTTGTGAATAGGCACAAATGTGGATCTCTTCCAGTCAGTTGGCCAGGTACCTGTTTTCCAGATCTCCTGGCGTAAGCAAGTTAGCATCTCCAATGCTGCATCTGTTTGTTGAAACATGTCAATTGGTATTCTATCAGTTCCTGGAGCCTTGTGTTTCCCTAATTCCTTCAAGGCAGATTCTAATTCATCCTTCAGTACCATTAGTTCCTGATATTATGCAACTTCTGGAAATATTTGCTCATCCAACAATTCTTTTTGTATAATGACTCTGTGTATCCCTTCCATCTTCATTGAATGTTTCCTGTCTCTTAATATTTTCCCTGTAGAAACCTTCCCTATTGTCACTGAGGGGTAGGGTTTAGCTCAGTTGGTAGAGTGCTCCTCTGCACTTCTTGAGCACACAGGTTTGACACCCAGCACCACAAAAATGGGAGAAGGATGTGGCAGTCCACTCTCAAAACAATCCTAAAATGTTCATCCATTGAAAACCCTGTGAGAGTCAGTATAAGTCTGACCTGACTCAATGTTACCTAACAAAACAAAATTGCCACTGAATGCCTGAACTTATTGTTCAATTCCTTGAGTTTGAGAAAAACAGAGCATGTTATTCCCTTTTGGCTTTCTATATCCAGCTCTTTGCACATGTTATTATAATATTTGATTTTGTCTTCTTGAGGTGCCTTTTGAAATCTTCTGTTTAGTTCCTTAACTTCATCATATCTTCCTTTTACTTCAGCTGCTCAATGTTCAAGGGCAAGTTACAGAGTTTCTTTTCACATATAACTTGGTCTTTTATTTTTTTGCTTGTTTTTAAAATAACCTTTTGTTTTCCTCATGAATGATGTCTTTGATGTCATGCTACAACTCCTCTGGTCTTCTATCATTAGTGTCTAATGCATAAAACCTGCTTTTGGTGTAATGTTTGAACTCAAGTGGGATATACCAAAGGTCATATCTTGGCTCTTGTACACTTGTTCTAATTTTCTTCAGTTTCAATTTGAACTTCCATATGAGCAGTTGATCATCTGATCCACAGTTAGCACCTTATTCTTATTATGACATTTGACATTTAACAATTCTAGCATCTCTTTCTACAAATGTAGTCAATTTGGTTCCTGTATGTTTCATCTACTCATAGGCTTTTCAATCTGCTTTATATAGGGTCACTATGAATCAGACTTGACTTGATGGCACCTAAGAACAACAACATCTTTCATCTGGTGTATTTTCTATGTGGAGTTGTTGATAAGGTGCTGTTGAGTTGGGTCCAACTCATAGAAACTCTCATAGGGTTTTCAATGGATAATTGTCTTGTCATTTCTTTGGGAGTGGATTGCCATGTCCCTCTCCAATTATTGTGCTGCTAAGGATCAAACCCAAGAACTCAGAGTGCAGAGCAGTACTATACCAACTGAGCAAAACCCCAGCCCCCTCCATGTGTATAATCGCCATTTATGTTGGTGAAAAAATGTATTTGCAATGAAAAGGTCATTGTTCTGACAAACTTTTATCAAGTGATTTCAATCATCATTCCTGTCAACAAGGCCATATTTTCCAACTACTGAGCTTGCTTCTTTGGATCCAACTTTTGCCATCCACTCACTACTAATTATCAGTATCTAATGATTGCATGTTTGATCTATTTCAGAGTGTGGGAGCTGGCAAAAATCTCCCTTATCTTCATTTGTAGCTTTAGTGGTGGGTGCATAAATTTGAATAAGAGTCATATTAACTGACCTTCCTTGTATGCATATGAATATTATTCGACCACTGACAGCATTGTGTTTAAGGGCAGATCTTGAGATGTCTTTTTTGTTGATAAATGCAATCTCATTTCTCTTTAATTTGTCATTCCCAGCATAGTATTCCATATGATTATATGATTCAAAATGCTCCATGCCAGTCCCTTTTAGCTCACTGATGCCTAGAATGTCAATGTTTATGTGCTCCTTTTCTCTTTTGGAAATTTTTAAATACATTCCATGTTCCAATCATTAATGAGTGTTTACAGTTGTTCCTCCTCATTTTGAGTCATGTCACACCAGCAAATGGAAGTTCCTGGGGCTTTACTCCATTTCTGTCATCAAAGTCAACTCTACTTTGAGGAGGCAACTGTTCCCTAGTCATCTTTTCAGTGCCTTCCAGTGGTGGGGTGGGTAGCTTATTTTCTGGCACTATTTCTGGCAGTGTTTCTCTGCTACTCAAAGGGCTTTCAATAGTTAATTGTTTCAGGAGATGGGTGCCAAGCCCTGCTCCCTAGTCTCTTTTAGTCTGGAATCTCAACTGAAACCTGTCAACTATGGTTGACCCCGCTGGTATCTGTAATACCAGTAGCATAGTTTCAGCATCATTGTAACACACAAGGTTCCACAATATGGCAGACAAACATGTGGGGTTTGAGAATTTCAATTCCCCCAAAAATGAAAATATAGAAGTAATGGGTAAATTCCTTAACACTTATGACTTACCAAAATTAAATTCTGAAGATATAAACAAATTAAAAAGAAATGAAATTGAGGCAGTTATAAACAACCTCTCAATAAAGAAAAGAACAGAATCTGAGAGGTTCCCAGCTAAATTCTATCAAACCTGTAAAGAAGAATTAATGCTTTTCTCCCTCAAACTATTCCATAACATAGAAAAGAAAGGTATGCTTCCAAATTCATTCTACAAACCCAGTTTCACCCTGATACCAAAACCAGACAAGAACACTACAGAAAAGAAAACTATACATTAATTTCTCTATGAGCATTGATGGAAAAATCCTTAATAAAATTCTTGCATACTGAGTACAGCAACACATAAAAATGATCATAAACTATGACCATGTGAGCTTCCTTCCACAGATGCAAGGCTGATTCAGCATATGCAAATTGATTAATGTAATTCAATATATCAAGATACTTGTATACAGATATCACATGATCTCATTCAATGATGAAAAAACTTTCAACAAAGTTCAATTTTCCTTCATGTAAAAGTCCTGAAGAAATCGGGAAAGCTTAAAAAATGGAAAGCATTCCCTCTAAGATTCCCTCTAAGAAGAGAAGGATGCCCAATCTCTCCTCTGTTATTTATTATAGTGATTGCAGTCCTAGCTAGAGAAATCAGGCAAGAGAACAAAATAAAAGGGATACAAATAGGGAATGAAGACATCAAATAATCCCTATTGCACCAGACATAATACTATACCTAAAGGACCCTAAAAACTCCACTAGAAAACACTTGGCACTAAAAATCTCCTTCAGCAAAGTATCTAGATACAAAATTAATATTCAAAACTCTGGAGCATTCATTTATATCAACAAGGAATAGGGCTGGGCATGGTGGTACATGCCTGTAATCCCAGTAACTCAGGAGGTAGAAGCAGGAGGACAGCAAGTTTGAGATCAGAGGCAGTCTACATAACTTAGTGAGATCCTGTCTAAAAAAATGTAAAAAAAAAAAAAAAATGGACTGGGCTTGCAGCTCAGTGGTCCAGCATTTGCAAAGCATGCAAGTGCAAGGCCCTGAGTTGAGCCTCCAGTACTGAAAAAAAAGGAATAAGATGAAAAAGAAATCAAAGCAATAATCTCACTCACAATATCCCACCAAAAATTAAATATTTAGGAATCAGTCTAAACAATGACTCTAAGACTGCCACAATACAACCTTCAAAACAGTAAAGAAAGAAATGACAGAAGATACAAGAAAGTGGAAGAACCTCCATTAGTCATGGATCAGAAGAATCAATATTATGAAATTCACTATACTACAAAAAGCAATATAAACATGCAATGCAATCTCCATCAAAATTCCAATTATATATTTCACAGAAATAGAAAAAATCCTAAAATTTGTATGGAAGTACAAAAGATATCATATAACCAAAACAATCCTGAGCAGCAAAAACAGTGCAGAGGTCATCACAATATCTGACTTCAAACTGTAGTACCGGGACATAGTGGCAAATACAGTTTGGTACTGGCACAAAAACAGGCATGAAGATCAATGGAATGGAAGACCCACATATATACCCATACAACTACAACAACCTTATCTTTGACAAAGAAGCCAAAAACTTACATTGGAGAAAAGCCTTTTCAACAAATGGTACTGGGAAAATTGGATATTCATATGTGGAAGAAGGAAAGTAGATACATATCTCTCAAGCTGTGTGAGAATCAACTCAAAATGGATTAGATTCCCCAATACAAAATGGAAAACCTTAAATCTACTAGAGGACAAAGTAGGAAAGATACTCCAACACATAGGTATAGGCAAGTTCTTCCTGAAAAAGTCTCCAATACTCAGGGGACTACACCAAGAATTGACAAATGGGTTTACATAAAACTAAAAAGCCTTTGTACTACAATGGAAACAATAGAGTAAACAGAGATCCCACAGAATGGGAGAATATTTTTGTACCCTACATGTCTGACAGATGATTAATTTCTAGGATATACAAAGAACTCAAAAAATTGAACACCAAAGCAACAAATAATCCAATAAATAAGTCAGCAGTAGAACTGAACAGATAGTTCTCAAAAGAATAAATACAAATCACCAGTAAACACTTGAAAAAATGATCAACATCCCAAGCCATCAGGGAAATGCAAATCGAAATTACACAGAGATTCCATCTCACACTAGTAAAAATGGCCAAATTAACAACAAAAATAAAATTCTGATGAGGATGTGGAGACAAATCTGTGCTTTTACACAGCTGGTGGCACTAAACATTAGTCCAACCAATATTGAAATCAGTATGTAGATACTTTACTAGACTAAAAATAGAACCACCATATGATCCAGCTGTATCAGTTCTGGGAATATACCCAAAGGAAGATAAGTCATCATATCACAGGGACAAATGCACTTCCATATTCAATGCAGCATTCTTCAGAATCACAAGGGTATAGAATCAAACATGATGTATATCAACAAAGGATTGGATTAAAAATTGGTATATATACACAATGGGATATTATACAGCAATAAAAAGGAATGAAATTATGTCATTTGCAGAAAAATGAATTGAACTAGAGAATACCATTTAAGTTAAATAACCCTGACCTAAAAAGAGATATACCGTATTATCTCTCATTTGAAGGAGCTAAATCTACTTTAAAGAAAAAATTATATATAAAATGGGAAAATAAAAAGGACCAAATATGAAATAGGAGGAGAGTAGTGAGAGAAAGTGGATAACAGGGAAAGGGAGAGAGGAATGTGGAATAATATAGAGGGGTAAAGAGGGAGAGAAAGGACAGAAAATATGAGATGCAACTCTATGAAAAGACAAAAAAAATCTTTGTATAACTCTTGGTTGCATATGGTTGTCATTACATGTTAATAAAAAACTG
This sequence comes from Pedetes capensis, assembly GCA_007922755.1. NCBI lineage: Eukaryota > Metazoa > Chordata > Mammalia > Rodentia > Pedetidae > Pedetes > Pedetes capensis. The sequence continues at coordinate 18,054 of VMDO01025354.1, forward strand.
TTTTAATTTTTTGGTAAAATTTTTAAGGAGATGGAAATGTAATCAATCCTGATTTAATAGTCTATAATGGATTGTTGCTGTTGTTAAATGCCATCGAGTCATATCTGACTCATAGCAATGCCCATAGGGTTTTCAATGGCTGTTTTGGGATTGCTTAAGGAGTGGATTGCCACATCCTTCTCCCATTTTTGTGGTGCTGGACATTGAACCCTAGACCTCAGAGACTGCAGAGTGGTGCTCTACCAACTGAGTTAAATCCCAGCCCACTGAGCTAAATCCCAGCCCTTGATAATGGAGAGAGGAACTGAATTATCACCCTGTATTTCACCAGTATTAATAATTAAAATACTAATATGAAAGAAAAAACATGCCATGTGTTCTTCATTATATTCCCATGCAAAATGCTTTGTCATTGTTGTTATTAGGGGCCTTCAAGTCAAGTCTGATTAATAGTGACCCTTTGTACAACAAAAGAATTTTTTTTGTGTGTGTGGTACTGGGGGTTGAAACCAGGGCCTCGCGCCTGCATGTTTTACAAGGGCTGGACCACTGGGCTGCAGCCCCAGGCCTTTTTTTTTTTGAGAAAGAGTCTCACTAAGTTATGCAGACTGCCTCTGGTCTCAAACTTGCAATCCTCCTGCCTCTGACTCCCTTGCTGCTGGGATTATACACGTGCACCACTGCACCCAGCAACAAAGGAAAAAAATTCTGACACCACCATGTACACAATCTTTTTTATGTTTAAGCCCATTGTTGCAGACAATCTGTCAATCCATCTAGTTGTAAGGATTTTTGTTTTCTTGAAGTTGAGATGAAATCCACACTGAAGGTTGTGTTCATTGATCTTCATCAGTAAATGCTTCAAATCTGCCTTGATTTCAACAAGAAAGTTTTGTTATCTTCATAATGCAAGTTGTTGTTGAATCTTCCAATCCTGATACTACATTTTTTTCTTAAAGTCCAGCTTCTCAGATTATTTGCTCAACATATACATTGAAGAGGTACAGCTAAGGGATATAGCCCAGATGCTCAACTTTCCTGACTTTAAATCAGGCAATGTTTACTTTTTCTGTTTGAAAGACTGCCTGTTGGTCCATATACAGATTCTTCATGAGTACCATTAGGTGCTCTGATATTACCATTCTTCACAATGTTATTCATAATGTTTTTTGTGATCCACCTAATCAAATGTCTTTGCATAGTCAATAAAACATAGATAATCATCCTTCTGGTATTCTCTGCTTTCAGTTGATATCTACCTGATATCAGCAATTCTGTCCCGTGTTCTAATATCCTCTTCTGAATCTGGCTTGATTTTCCAGGAGTTCCCTATCTATATACTGCTGCAGTCAATTTTGAATGATCTTTAATAAAATTCTGTCAGGATTCCTCTGGGAGGGATAGAGAGGACCTTGGTGACAGAGGCCTATCTAGGATATTTGGAGGACTAGAATTTATCCTCCAGGTCAAGATGCCCAGTGACTCTTGTCTTACATCCTGGTCCTTCACTCCTGCCCCTCCCATTGAATGATCCAAGATGGCGCCTACCCTCCTAAACATACTTTACTCTAATTGGCCACTAAAAAGAACTACCCCTGATTGGATAAAATTTTAACTTCCATTTTTACCCCAAGCTTGAATATTGTCTCTGATTGGTCTGGCCCAGCTGCTTATGCTGCACATGATTGACTGGATAACACTCCATAGGCAATTAGGACAGTTAGGACAGTTAGATCATTGTCCTGAACTGTATATAAGCAGGGCCCTTCCTGGACTCTGCATTCCTTGTTTGTATGCTCATCTACCCTGTCTTGTCTTGGTTTTCCCCACCTTGAACAACCTTCTTCCTGATCCTGTGGAGAGAGATGACAGATGGAGGAAAGGTCAGCAGACATCTTCAAGAGGCAAACCAAGAAGCAAGATCAGGGCCTCCCAGAAAGGTGAAGACATGGAGCCAGAGACCAGTGATTAATCTGAGGACAGGCCTCTGATCCCAGCAACAGAGGCAGAAGCTGAGGCAAGGTCTCTGGGCCCAGCACCAGAGGCAAAGCCACAGGGTTTGCCCTCCTGGTTGGCAAACCCAAAACACCTTCCAACTATCCCATTTCCCAACTCCTCCTCATCCACATCCCTATACCTCTCCCTTTTCCTCTTTCCATTAAAAATTCCCTTGTTTTGTTTCTAGCTGGTTGCTGCATACTGTTTCTTATCCCACCTCTGTACTCACCATAATCCAGCAGGTCCAAGCACATTCATTGGGGCACTGAGGATTCTGCTGCTCTGCTCATTTTCCCTACCATTTCCCAACAAACAACAAAATTCTACTTGTGCATGATATTAATGATATTGTTCAGTAATTTCCATGTTTGCTTGTATCCCTTTTCTTAGGAATAGGCACAAATATGGATCTCTTCCAGTCAGTTAGCCAGATACCTGTTTTCCAAATCTCTGGGCATAAGTAAATGTACACCTTTAGTGCAGCATCTGTTTGTTGAAACATCTCAATTGGCATTCCATCAGTTCCCAGAAGCTTGTGTTTTGCTAATGCCTTAAAGGAAGGTTCCACTTTTTCCTTCAGTACTACTGGTTCCTGATCATATGCAACCTCTTGAAATGGCTGACCATCCACCATTTCTTTTTGACATAATGCCTCTATATATTCTTTCCATCCTTAATATTTTCCCTGTGAAATCTTTCACTATTGTCACTCAAGGCTTGAGTGTTTTCTTGAACTAGTTAAACTATAGAAAAACAGAGTCTGTTTTTCCTTTTTGGTTTTACATATCCAGCTCTTTGCACATGTTGTTATATTTCATTTTGTCTTCTCAAGTTCCCCTTTGAAATCTTTTGCTCAGTTCTTTAATTTTTTCATGTCTTCCTTTTTCTTTAGCTACTTTCATTTCAATGAAAGTTTCAGAGTATCTTTAACATGTAATTTTGTCTTTGTTTCCCTGCCTTTTTAATAAACTTTTGCTTTCTTCATGAATGTCTTTGATGTCATGCCAGACATCATCTGGTCTTCAATCATTGGTGCCTAATCCATCAAATCTCTTCTTGCGATGCTCTCTGAACTCAGATGGGATATACTCAAGGTCAAACCTTGACTCTCTTATATTGGTTTTACTTTTCTTCAGTTTCAATTTGAACCTGCCTATGAGACATTTTTGTTAGATGCTATCGAGTTGTGTCCAACTCATAGTTACCCTGATAGGGTTTTCAATGGCTGAGTATTTAAGGATTGCCTTGGGAATGGATTGCCACCTCCTTCTCCCATTTTTAGGGTGCTGGGAATCAAACTCAGAACCTCAGAAACTGCAGAGCAGCACTCTACCAGCTGGGATTTAGCTCAGTTGGTAGAGTGCTTCTCTGCAGTCTCTGAGGTCCTGGGTTTGATTCCCAGCACTGCAAAAATGGGAGAAGGATGTGTCAATCTACTTCCAAGGCAATCCTGCCCCCCCAAAACAATCAGCCATTGAAAACCCTATGAGGGTAGCTATGAATCAGAGACAACTCAATGGCACCTAACAACAACAATGAGAAGTTGATTATCTGATCCACAATCAGCACTTTGTCTTGTTCTGACTTCTGACATTGAAGTTTTCCATTGTGTACTTCCACAAATGTAGTCAGTTTTTTCCTGCATGTTCTGTCTTGTGAATTCCATGTGTATTTTCATCATTTATGTTGGCAAAAAATGTATTTGCAATGAAAAGGTCATTGGTCTGACAAAATTAATTTCTTTCTCTGAGCCCATATTTTCCAACTGCTGATCCTTCTTCATTTCCAACTTGTGCTTGGGAGGAAGATCCATCAGCCCACTCCCAAGGCAGTCATCTACAGTAAACCCCTTGACTAGCAATGCTGACAATAATGCCGGGCATGGCACACTGTCAGGTTGTGTTTAGTTCTATTGTATATGGGGTTGTTATGAGTCAGTTTCAACTCAAAGGCATCTAACAACAACAAATAGGTGTGTAGAAGTGTCCCCTTTAAGTCTTCTAGTAGGTACATTACAGAATCTATTGCTATCTTGATTTTCATTTCCCTAAAGATATTTGATGATGGGCATCTGTTTATATATTTATTGTCCACCTGTTTATCTTTTTGGTGAAATATATATTTGTCATTTTTAAAAATTGCCTGTTATTTTGTTAGTGTTCTAAGAGTTTCTTATACACTATGAATGAAACTTTATTAAATATATATTACAAATAATTTTCCCAGTCGGCACATTCTCTTCTCATTTTTATAGGTTCATTTGCATTTGCATGACTTTAATTTTTATAGTCTCATTTATAAATTTTTCTCTCATGAATCCTGCTTTTCATGTTATATCAAAAAACTTGTCACTGTTTGATAAAGCACTAGAAAGACTGTCAAGGGAAATCAGAAAAGAAGGGTAGATAAATCATATCCAAATCAGAAATAAAGAAGTAAAATTCTATTTGTAGAAGACATCATCCTATATGTAGAAACCTCCAGAGCCCACACACAAAAAATCCTCCTCTTAGAACTAATGAATTCAGTAAAGTTATAGGACACAAAATCAATACACAAAAAAGTCAATATACAAAAATCATTTCTATACACAAATGATAACATAGATTAAAAAAGAAATAAAAACAATTACATTTATGATAGCATAAATATAAATAATGTAATTAATGTGGTGAAAGACATATACATCAGAAACTATAAAATCTTGATAAAAGAAATGGAAAACAACAGTGATAAATGAAAAGAGGTTTCATGGTAAAGTATTAAAAGAATTGACAGTGTCAAAATGTCCATACCACCCAAAGCAATATAGAAGTTCAGAATAATCCCTGTAAAAATCCCAGTGACATTCTCCAAAGAAACACAGGAAACAATCTTAAAATTTTATGAGATGTCAGAAGATCCTGAATATACAAAGCAATTTTGAGAACAAAAATCAAAGTGGAAGGCATAATATTTCCTGTTTTAAAATTATATTGAAAAGCTATTTTAATACTCATAGTGTGGTACTGAAGTGAAAGCAAACACATGGACAAGTAGAATAGTAGAGGGTCTAGAAATAAATTCAAATGTATCTCATCAATGGATTCTGGAAAAGGACACCAAGAAGATGCAATAGGGAAAAGATATTCTTGTCAATAAGTGGAAAAGAACAACATTGGAGTCTTATCTTATAACAGGCATTAAAATCAACTCCAAATGGATAAAATAGCCAAATGCAACTTCCAAAATCATTAAGATTCCTGGAAGAAAACATAGGAGCAAAACTTCTTGACATTGGCCTTGACAAGAATTCCTTTAATACCACACCCAAAGCTCAGGCTATAAAAAACAAAAATACATAAATGACTACATCAAACTAAAAGGCTTCTGCCACCCCACCCCAGGCACACAAAACAAGCAACCAGTAGAATGAAAAGGAAATTTATGAATAGAAAAAATCATTGCAAGTTATATATCTGATATAGACTAATAATCAAAATCCATAAAGAACTCATACAAATCAACAGCAAGAAAACATCTGATTAAAAATGCAAAATTACCCAAATGGACATTCCATAAGAAACACATAAAACAGGTCAACATGCATATGAAACAATTATTAACATCATTACTTATCAAGGAAATACAAATTAAAACCACAATGAAGAATGGTGTCTCCATGAGGTTGAAACAAAACAATAAATATATGGCTGCAGGTAAAGGTGTGGTGTCATGGAAAGGCACTAGAGTATAACCATAAATATTCAGTTACCAGGTGAAACCCAGAAATACTGGATTACAGAGTTGTAAGAGAAGCACAGAGGCCTACTATCTAGAGCTCAGCAGCATAGCAAAGAAAAAAGAAACATCCACTCAGTGATGATATAAGAAAGAAATAGAGGAAGGTCTCAGAAAGCTCTACAAGTGCAGAGTCCAGATCCTCACACATGTACACACTGTGATGGGAATTCTGTGATTTGTGCAGCAAGTAGGTACTGAAAAGGTTTCTCTTGCACTTCACATTTTATTCATAGGTTACATAATAATTAGAAGCCATTTTAAAACGGGTCTTACCATCTGACTTTTCTGCAGAAGGAATTAGAATTCACTTCATTTTTGTATCTCCAAGTCTCAACAATCTCTCCTCCTCACTGGCTCAGCGGGCTGCTATCTTGATACAGGGTGGACCCAGGAAAGTGGTTGTGATCCAAACACAAGTTTGAAGACACAATTCTAAGTGATATGAAGTATGGTCTATACTGCAGAGGTAAGCAGAAGGACCTTCTATTTAAAAACAATTGTGCAATATCTGAGAAGAGGAGCAAGGCCAGTTGTGTGTGGATTCATGTGAAGGCTAAGACAAACATCAGCCTAGGACTGATGGATTATTCACCATCTATGGTTTACTGGTTTATCCTTTCAGTGAAAATTGCCTTGATTTTATTATCATCTCCACACTCAGAGGCTCGAAGTCATTTAGAGTACATCCTGCCACTACTTGGGCATTTCCTATGCCCAACGGCTTACAGACAGAGGACCTCTGCTATGAGGGCATCCATCCAAGTAGCCCACCAAGTTGGCCAGTGAGAATAGCTTGCAGGTGGGCCTCCAGCCATTGTCACATCCCTAGTTCTGCACACAGAGTTCACTGGTGGGAAGATAGCCCAGCAGAGGTCAATGTCTTAGTTTGCATAAGCTGGCAAGGTCGATTGGGGCTCATCTTCCACACTTAACTATATAGTTTGACCTGTTTGACTTGGACAGAAAAATAACGCACTGCCCACTGCCCCGTATGTGGCAAACTTCAAAATCAAAAGCCTTGGAAAGAAATGAAAAGCATCCTTAACTTTTCATCAAAAATGATTTTTATTTTTACTTTTTTTATTGGAAATTTTTAATGTACACCTTAATGTGATTCATTCTGACATGCTTTTCATTGTGACATTTCCATATATGCATTCTGTTGTACATTATACATATAAGTTCCTGCTTACCCTCTTGTGTGCTTCCTTCTGCTGACCCACCCCCCAACAAAGACTTCTCTTCCATTTACTTGTCTTTCTATAGTAATATTTTTCTATATATCCTTGTGTTCCAGTTCTGTTTAAGATAGAAACTTTTTCTGTAGTGAACTTTCTTTTCATATTGTCAGAACTATTACATGAATTTTCTAGACCATCTATAATAATACCATTCTTAGCTTTTTTTATTATGTTCCAACCTTTGTATAAGATTTTTTCTTTCTTATAATTTTGATTCAGCTCCCATATATGAGTGAGAACATGTGGTATTTCTCTTTCTGAGCTTGTGTTCATTGACTTAAAATAATTTTCTCCAATTCCATCCGTTTTGCTGCAAATGATGGTATTTCATTTTTTTGACTGCTGAGTAATATTCCATTGTGTATATGTACCATAGTTTTTTTTTATCCATTCTTCTTTGATGGGCACTTTGGTTGATTCTATATCCTTGCTATTGTGAAAAGTGTTGCATTGAACATGGAGATTCAGGTTTCTCTGTGGTACGATGACACATCTCCCTTTGGGTAAATTTTTAATAGTGTTATAGCTGGGTCATATGGTAGATCTATTTTTAATTTTTTAAGATACCTCCATATTGATTTCCACAGTGGTTGGGCCAATTTACAGCTCCACCAGCAATGTAAGAGTGTTCCCTTTTCTCTGCAACCTCGCCAGCATTTGTTGTTATTTGATTTATTGATCTTGGCCATTCTTACTGGTGTAAGGTGAAATCTCAGAGTTGTTTTAATTTGCGTTTCCCTAATGGCTCAGAATATTGAGCATTTTTTCATGTGCTTCCTGGCTTTATGGACCTTTTCATTTGAGAACTGTTTGTTCAGTTCTTTTGCCCATTTGTGTATTGGGTTGTTTTCTCTGGAATTTTTTCTTAAGTTCTTTATAAATTTTGGTTATTAGACCTTGTCTGATGTATAGGATGTAAAAATTTTTCCCACTCAGTGGGGGTTTCCTTGACTCTGTTAATTGTTTCTTTTGCAGTGTAGAAGCTTTTTAATTTCATGTAATCCCATTTATCTATTCTGGTTGCAATTTCTTGAGCAATTGGAGTCCTGTTAAGGAAATACATTCCTATGCCTATATGATGGAGTGTATTGCCTATCTTTAAAACTATTTTTACTTTTTAATTTTTTTCTTTTGATGGCTTTATTTTGGATTTGTTTTATTTTGTTTTGACTCACTATGTTTTCTCATACTGTTAAGCCATGATATCTGTTCATTATTTACCTTGGATCTTTTTGCTCTTCTTCATTCTCATTTTAACCATTTTTGCTTTTTATATTAATTATTTTATTAATCTATATATTTTAATCTACTCCATTTTGTCTGTTCCACTTTATTTTCTATAATCATCAATATTGTTGTTTTTAATTGATTCATATCTTATGTCAAAATCTATTTTACTTTTAAGTTATTAATGTTAATGTTTGAGGCTAGGGTTTAGTACAGTTGGTAAAGCCCTGCTCTGTACTTCCTGAGGACCTGGATTCAATCTCCAGCACTGCAAAAATTGGGAAAGATGAGAAAATCCACTCCTGACACAATCCCCAAGCAATCAGCCATTGAAAATGAAAAACTCTATAAGGGTCGATAAGAGTTGGACATGACTCCATGGCACCTAACTATAACAACAACAACAACAACAACAACAATGTTAATGTTAGTTGTGTTCTGCTCCAAAAATTGTTCTGGCATTGAGCCCAGTACATTGAATATGAAGGTTTGTAGGTGTGCTGTGAGATAGATCACCATTCCAGTTATGAGAAATAGTACATTAACCCATCCATGAACTAATCTTGCTCAAACTTTAAAATCTTGCTCAACATAAAAATTAAGAGATTCAAAAGCCCCGACCTGACATCTTGGTGTCAAATAGGCATTGTTGCTGTTAAGTGCTTTTGAGTCTTGTCTGACCTTTATAGGGTTTTCAATGGTTGATTGTTTGGGGATTATCTCCGGATTGCCATTTCCTTCTCCCATTTTTGTGGTGCTGGGAAATGAACTCAAGACCTCAGGGACTGCAGAGCAGCACTCTACCAACTGACCTAAATCCCAGCCCAAGTACACATTGGGGGCCAGATAACCTACTACTTGTAACTTATCTACATAGGAACAATGCAGACAAATAACATAACTCATGCAATCACTCCATATATGAAAGACACTTCCAGAGATGAATCCCATATTGTTTAAAAATGATCAGTGCTGACAAACCTAGAGGAGTAATTAGAGAGAATGCAACTCATATACTGTGTTTTATACAGCACAACTGCCTGAAATACCAGAGAGACCATGCTCACACAATCCTACCGGGACAGCAGGTCCCCCAGTTTCCCACAGAGTACACAGTCATAATCCAACAAATACAGCTTAAGAAGAAATGAGACCAATGCATAGTCCAATTATAATTAAACTCAACTCTATACAACAAGTCAATATCCTAGGTCACATCCTCAAGAGAAAACTATCCCATAAGAAGACTCAATTATAAGTGGAAAAGATATTCATCCAACCAACATATAAAGGTATTTCAACATAAAAATATAAGAAACATGAAAAAGGCAATATGACTGCTCCAAAAATTTATAATCCTCTAGTAACTGACTCCAAATGTATTGATTTAGATTAGACACCAGACAAAAAAATTCAAAATAAGCATTTCTGAAAAGATTGTAGGCTTTCATGAAAACACAGATAAATAATAGAATGAAATAAGGAAGACAATGTGAGATATGAATGAGAAATTAAATGAAGAGAAATCCTGAGAAAGAAGCAAACATAAAATTTGGAAATAAAAATCTCAATAAATCAAATAAAAACTGACAGCTTCACCAGTAGACCTGATCAAGTGCAAGAAAGACTATCAGAGCTTAAAGAAAATGTTGATGTATCAACACTTCCAGACGGTGATAAAGAAAAAGAAATAATTTACTGCCAGAACATACAAAACCATGACACATGATTAAGACACCAAACTTACGATGAATAAGTCTAGACAAGTGCAAAGTGGTACACAGTAAAAAGCACAGAAAATGTATTAAGAGAAATATTAGTATTTTCCAAGTCTTGAGAAATATATGAATATCCAGGTACAGTAGGCATTTAGAACTCCAAATATGCATGAACAGAAAGAATGTACCCATGTCATAACATAAAGTGCCAAAAGTACAGAACAAGGAATATTGAAAGCTGCAAGAGGAGTGCCAAGATAGTTATAAAGGCAAACAAATCAGAATAACAGCAGATTTCTCAGCAGAAACAGTAAAGTTAAAGAGGAAATGGAATTAC
>VMDO01025355.1:0-28361 GCA_007922755.1 Pedetes capensis
CTGTTGTGAATGTACTTTTTAACTGGAATCTTTATACCTTGAAAAGGCACTTATCATGCTTGAGTTACTCTTATAGATGGTAATAGTCAAGAAGAACCAAAGATTTGTTTATCATATAATACATATGATGACATATATGATATTTTTTCACTACACCTCTTGTAACAGCTTACATGACTCAGGCCCCTTTCAAAAAGTTGAACATAATATATGTGATCTGGTCACATATGAACATTCACAAGCAACCAAAAACCTAATCTTCAAACCACTGAGTGTTTTAGTAACTCAGAATCCAGACAAAGAGAGTGCTTACTATAATGAAAAAGCAATAACACATTATTTCTTTCTTACTTTGGAGGTAATATCAATAAATGTAAAATTCAGGCCTATTTCCAAACATGAGCTATACTGACAAGGCTTTTTCAGTCTTCTGGAACTGCCAAAGCTTGCTTTGACACAGCTATAACCAAATTTTAATTAATGCATATTGGGGGTTAACAGTATGATAGTCATGTACTTGGATCACAATTCTGGTGTGTGGTTCACAGTCGTCAATGGATCCAGTCAGAATTAAGAGTTTCATATAAAGAATTCTGGGGAATCTTCAAGATACAGACTTGAATAGGCTTGAAATTCAAGCCTACTTATTTAGAGTAAAATCTCCAAAACAGTTCAACACTATTGCTAACAACGTCACTTAATTTTAATTAACTAATTAGATTCTCTTTATTGATACTCCACTCCCATTACCCTTCTCTCCCTCCAAAACAACTCTCCCTCCAAAACAACTACTTTACTGTGCTTTCTGAGTACTTTGTATGTGTGCTAATTTTACATAAAACTGAGAATAGTACATTAGATAACAGAGGTAGAGAGGTCAGATGCTATTAATAGGAGCTTCTCTTCTGAAGTTCTAGCAAGAGAAATCAATGCAGGCTTACATATATAGACCTAAGTTAAAAATCAACTATGAAGTAACAAGAGTAGGTAGCATATAAACACACCCACAGATTTATAAATAAGGAGTAATCTTTATCTATTTATATCACTGAAAGGTAACACATATAATCTAAACTTAGTAGCATCAAGTGGAATGAATAAAAGACCAATAATAGAAGATAGAGGAGGCTACCTTAACTTTTCTTCATGTGTCTGTCAGCTTGTCATGTTGTGGGGGCTTGTGTGTTGCTGTGATGCTAAAATTTATGCCACTGGTATTTCAGATATCAGAATGGTCACCCATGGTGAACAGGTTTCGGCTGAGCTCCCAGACTAAGACAGACTAGGGAGTAGGACCTGGCATCCTACTCCCAAAATAATTAGCCAGTGAAAACTCTATGAATAGCAAAGAAGTACCGGCAAATATAGCACAGAAAAATGAGCTTCCCCCTCCCCCAGGCTGGAAAGCATTCAAAAAATGACTGGGGCCAGGCGCGTGGCACATGCCTGTAATCCCAGCGGCGCGGGAGGTGGAGGCAAGAGGATCGCAAGTTCAAGACCAGAAGCAGTCTGTGTAATTTAGCGAGACCCTGTCTCAAAAAAGTAAAAAAAAAAAAAACAAAACAGGGCTGCGGATGCAGCTCAGTGGTTGAGCACTTACAGAGCATGCAGGTTCGAGGCCCTGGGGTCAACCCCCAGTACCACAAAAAAAAAAAAAAAAAAAAAAAAGTCTGGGGAAGAGTTGCTTCCTCAAAGTACAGTTGATCTTAATGATAGGAATAAAGTAAAGACTCTGGGATCTCCTCCCACTTCTGTGGTATGGCTCAAAATAAGAAGAAATATAGTGACTGCAATGTTGGTCTCAAACATAAAAAAGACTATGCATGGCATAGTGTTGGGTAATGTTTTGTTCTAGTATACATAGGGTCACTATGGGTCAGACACAACTTGACAGTACCCTATGCCACTACTGTAACTTGAAATGCATGTAAAATGGCATAGCATAGTAAGAGTCAGCATTGAAAAGTATCCCAAAATAAACTGGACTTAGCAGAAATACACTGTTCAGCAAAAAGAGACAAAAACCCATTCCACCTGGTACTATCTGTCTGCATCAGGTAAGAACATAAAGAACTCAAAAGTACTCAGATGTGGTAGCACACACGGGCAATCCCAGCAACTCAGAAGGTGGAAGCAGGAGGATTATGAGTTTGAGGCCAGAGGCAGCCTATGTAACTTAGCAAGCCCACTTATCAAAATAAAACATGAAAAACAGGCTGGAAGGGGAAGAAGTCCAGTGGTAGAGTAATTGCAAAGTATGTGTGAGGTCTTTGGTTTAACTTACAAGCAAAAAATAAAATTAAATAAAAATTAAACAAACAAAAAACCCTCAAAGTGCCTCCAAACCAGATCATTGAGAAGTTATGGAGACAGAGGGTAAGCAATGCTACCAGAGATAGAATGGTTGAAGGAAATAAAAATGTCATTCTGGAAAAGAAGTGTTATTTTTATACCCCTTTGGGATCTCATAAGGAAGAGGCATGGTGATTTCAGAACTTAAAACTGAAATCAACTACTAGATTTTTCTAAGAGGTAGTTTGGAGGGGTTCAATATGAAGAAAGACTTTCTAACTATCAGAGCTGTCCAAAAATGAAGTAAGCGCCTATTGAATATTTCTCTATCAGTGGAGGTTGTCAAGCAAAAACATTAGAATTTATTGTATAGGAATTTTTAAAGGATACCGAGGACTTAAGAGTTTAAGATTCTAACTTTTCAAGATTGTTTAGTTTTCAGAAAACAGAGAAAAACAGCTGGGATCCCTGAGACCTGGCATCAGTTATGACTGGCAGCCATGATGCTCCAGGACCACAGCTTTATCCTCTTGCTCTGAACCAAAAGATACTAGTTCAATAATATATCAGATGAAGGGTTAGGTTATTTATATTTTAAATCACAATTAACTTTAGTATCAAACTGTTAGGGAACTGGGAATTGATCATATGCTAGTTTCTAATTAAATAATAGTACAGAACTTTTCATATAATCAAAAGACTTAATATAACTCAATCACCATATATTAAGTTGATGCTTATATTGTAACATTGAATTAAACTAGATTACTATAAAAAGTTTAAAATAAATAGCATTATTATCTATTTTAAGAGAACTGTACTTGGAAATTCCAAGTACTTTATGAACATTTGAATCTATCAAAAATTATGACAGTAATGGTTATAAGTGTTTTCCTCCTATTTTATATATTAGGAAGGCAGAGCCACCAACAGCAACAGTTCTACTCATCAACTACACAGATCAAGGGAAAAAAAATCTTTGGAGTATTCAGATGCACAAACCATTCAATCACAAGGCTTCTTTCTGTATGTTCATCAGAGGCCCCCTCCCATAAACTTATTGTATTTGTAATTTTTTAGTGTATAACTCAATGGGTTTCATTATGATATTTCTATAAAAGAGGCTTTTTTTAAAACAGTGTTAATATCCCCAAAGAATATGCTACTAATTATAAAACAGCAAAGGATTTTCCAGACACATTTGATGAAGGATTTATTTTGTAACTTGTACCTTACACACTTAGGTCCACATTTTTATTTCATTATCTTTTGAAATTTGTCTTTCAGCATATTTGTAGCTAAATTTTCAAGATAGAGAATGCACTCGGACTTGGAGATCATGAGGTTAATATCGCGGTAGCATTAACATACTTTATAATTGACTTCCTAAGGGATTTTGCCATTTTCCTCCAGCCAATGGACCCTCCCTTTCAGTTAAAATTCCACTGTAAAGATTACCGCTTTTCGACAGACTCTTTTTGTAACCACGTATTTTTATTGTATGAACTGTTCTCTGAAAGTTTTCCCAAACATCTGACATAAAAAGCAAAAAGCAAACAAAATTCTCAGATTCTAACTTTAAAAATCTTATTTTCTCTATAAAAATGAACCTCAAATAAATTACAGGTAGACACACATAGACACTTCCAAAAACTGAAAGGCACTAAGAAACATGTAGAAACAAACATTTCTAATATTCTACTGAAGGTTCCCACCAGGATCTAGAATTAGAACCTATTAATTCAATCTTGACAATCAGATCTTGATTACCACTGTTAATGGAAGACAACTGGATTAAATATTCTTAAAACTACTTTCAATTCACTTTGGAATACCTTTGCCTCCCATAAATGAACCTTCTTAAAATGCTGTAATACACCCAAAATAATTTGATAAGTTTTTAAGTACATAAAAGTAGTTACTTTAAGTTTTATGTACTTAAAAACTTAAAGTAACTACTCTTTATTCTTATGGCTAAAAGTAAACTAATTTTTATATTTCTTATATACAAGTTAGAAAATAAACAACTGGAAAGAAGTTAAAGCAAAAAGAATAAATGCACTGGTAGTATTTGTATGTAAGACAATGTCTTTAAAAATAACCAAGCACCCAAATTTGTTAGAAGTTATTAGTTTTCCTAAACCAGTCCTATACAAGGAGGATGGCTTTAGACTAGACATGCAAAATAAACTTTATACTATGTATCAAACACAAAAAATATTAAACTCTTTTACATGCCTTAAATCAGAATATTTAATCAAAAGTTTAATTTTTTTCTAACCTTTCTCTTTCTTTTTGTAATCTAAATATCTTCACTATTTTCATCCAAGTACTTGTCTGGGACACTTTGTGAGGTATATTTAATTAGACAAAAGTCTGATGTGCTGAATGAAACAAGCTCAAAATGAGCCCAATGGCTCAGGGCCCTGGGCAAAGTGACAAGGTGGTATTAATTCCTATGATGGGAAAAACTAAATGTTCTGTCGGTGAGAAGGGCACTAAAAGATTTGTTCCAAGCTGGGTGCGGTGGTGCACACCTGTAATCCTAGTGGCTTGGGAGGCGGAGGCAGGAGGATCTCAAGTTCGAGACCAGAGGTAGTCTGTTTAACTTAGCAAGACCCTGCAAAAAAGTTAAAAAGGGGGGGGGGCTAAGGGTGCAGCTCAGTGGTCCAGCACTTGCAAAATATGCAAGCACAAGGCCATGGGTTCAACCTCTAGTACAAAAAAAAAAAAAAATTACATAGAGTGTATTACATGGAATGAACCAGATAAAGCCTAAATAGACAGCAAGATGTATGAGTCATCCAAACACACATAGGCTTAACCTGTGGTATAGAAATGTCTCCTTAGATCCTCATCCAAGGAAAATGGGGAAATGGGGGCCCAAGAATTAAAATCCCAGGGAATCTTCACAGCTTACCTTTGACAGTGCCTTCACCATCATGAGAAGAGTTGGGAAAGAAATATGAAAGACTATCACCTTTGCCCCTGACAATGCTGACTGTTTCTAGGAATCGGTATGACCTGTTGTCAGGGCATGCTAATCCTGAAGATTCCTCTCCCTCCAGTACATGCTTTACCTATAACATACGTTGTTCTCCCAACTATTTTTTCTTATGTTTACACTCTCATATGTTTACTGCATCATATGTCCCAAAGGATTTATATGGGGAAACACAATTCACTGGCTGAATTAAGTTCCCTTGGCCAGATCATACCCTACTTTCTGTTAGAATTGGTTTACAAATGAAAGATAAGGTTACTGTTTGGGGTGGGCAAAAGAGATGGCAAGCTCCTCCAGTTGAGGTATATCCTACCTGAAAGTCTAATATCATTTTCCCCAATCCTCACCGCAGAAATGTTAGCTGCCAGAATAGTTGCCCCATTCTCCTACCCAGAGGATTAGGGTCAGTATGAGGAAGAGAACATATTCAAATATACAGTAGGTGCATTTACTTTGAGATAATTATTTAACCAATCAGATCTTGTAAGGACCTTAAAAAATTACCAGTGTCACTTCCCTTTCAACCAATTACTCTCTACTTGAACTACAAAATACAAACATTCTTAAGTGATTGAGCTACTTAAAAATGCAGATATCAAAGCTCTCCCTTCCCTACATCAATAAAATCAGAATAATTTCCAAGGTTAGTGGTCAGGTATCCTAGAGTTTACAGCCCCCCAGGTGATTCTAAGGTGCAGCCAAGCTTGAGAAGCACTATGGATATATACAGTGACATTGTTGTTGTTGTTGTTAGGCGCCATTGATTTGCTGTCTGATGCATAGAGACCCTATGTACAACAGACTAAATACTATTGCTGTGCTTCTCTGCTATTCATAGGGTTTTCAATGGCTGACTGTTTTTTGGGAGTGGGTTGCCAGGTGCTTCTCCCAAGCCTATAGCACCTGATGTTCCCAGGCTATCTCCCATCCAAGTATTACCCAGGCCAGCCCCTGCTTAGCTTCTGAGATCTGATAGGATTAGACGTCACAGTGGTATGACTGCAGGCACAATGATTGTAGTGATAACAAAAATTAAGTGCTGGCTGGTGCCATGATACATGCCTGTAAATCCTAGCTTCTCAGGACAATAAGCAAGGAGGATTCTGTGTTTGAGACCAGAGACAGCCTGCACAACTTAGTGAGACCCTGTCTAAAAAACAAAAACAACAACAACAACAAAATTATAAAAGGGGCTGAAAGTGCACCACAGTGGGTTCAACCTTCTAATACTAGAAAAAAAAAATAGTGCCAAAAATTGAAAGTCTTTGTGGTTGATGAACTCAAATGACTAAAATACAGGATTAAAATGGTTATAGATAATATGGAATCAGAACAGTCAGGCGTCATTCTTTTTTTCCATGGCAAGACACTCTACTCTAACAGGCATCTCACCAATTGATGCCATGCACGTGAGCTGTTGTATATAAAAAAGGTGTTGGAAGAAAGCCTCAGTAACTCATACAGAGTTGTCTTGATATTCATAAGGCAGTAAGGAGACAGGCACTGTTGTATGTTTGTCATGCCCTTTCCTATGCTGTCTCTCACATTTTAGAGCAAAAATCAAGTTTTGGAACATAATTAATAAGAAAGCATTCAGGAACTGCAAAAGGATAGAATTTCTTTGTGTGTCCACTAGGCTGCAATCAGAAGCATATCATGACCACTATTAAAGACATAGAACACATCAGACACCAAATAGTGTATTTTTAAAAAGAAAGATTTTTTCCATGTCCCCAAATGACATTGATTATTATCTAACATACTAATGAGCAATATGAATAAAATTAGAGAAGGGCTATACTCTCTAAAGCTGCCCAATTTATTTAACAGTGGTTTTAAAAAACAAAAAGCCATCATTCCACACTGCTGCCCAACATCATGTGCATAATTACTACTAAACTTTGGGACTGTGACCCCTCATGATTCTTTGGTATTCTTGGCCTTAAATTAAAGGTTAGTCTTTATGGGTAGAAATAAGAGGGGACTTATATATTAACAAACCCTGAATAATTTTCAAATGATCAGGTATAGAACTTGTTTGGTTTTTACTTCATTTTGTTTCCTCTTTATTAACAATTAATTTGCATTTCAGCTTCCTTTTGTGAAAAGGAGATACTAAAGGACAAAGCAACCGAACAACTGGGGAATTTTAGTCAAATCACCCAAAACACACATCCTCAGTACTGCAAGCTCAGTAGGAAGAGACTCAAACCTTATCGTTGTTGTTGTTAGGTGCTGTCTAGTCGGTATCCGACTCATAGCAACCCTCAGGGTTTTCAATGGCTGACTGTTTCAGGATTGCCTTGGGAGTGGATTGCCAGGTCCTTCTCCCATTTTTGAGGTGCTGGAAATTAAACTCGGGACTTCAGAGACTGCAGCACAGCACTCTACCAACTGAGCTAAATCCCAGCCCCAAACCTTATCAGGAGGAAAAGAAAAGAAAAGAAAAAGAAAAAGAAATGCTTAGCTACTCTAGAAATTGCAGGCTTTCCAAAAATTAGAGCAAATATTTAAAAAGTAAACACTTCACAATATAAAGAAATCAAAACACTTCTTTTAAGTGGGGAAGATCAAGAAAGTGAAAATGCTGTTTTTCAGGAACACAACAGTTTTCTGTGTAGAGTTTTTCTAGACAAAAAGATTCTTCCTTCAGGTACTAATACATGTTATGAGTTTCTAATCCTTATTCTTAAGTTCTCATTATACTTTAAAAAGAAACAAACTCTGAAGGCCAGTTTTTAGAGCAAAACAGTAGTGGAAACTATACATCTCTATATTTTTTAAAAAAGCTAACATGATGTATTTAAAGACCCTAAAAAGCAGTGGATGCTACATCTTACTTTTGGTTTTGGTTCAATTTCAAAATGTGTCCTAATGTTCTGTGAATTTTATCATTATGCTACTGAAATTACTGGAGTTCATTAAATTATATGGAAATAATAACCTCAATGAACCCTAAATAAAAGAAGCTTTCTCATATAAAAACAGTATGAAGACAAAAGGAGTTTGGACAAAAATACTTATTTAATCTGTTTCAGCCTCTTTCTTTACTAAATGATATCAAGAGATTAGTTTTGACATCTAAGTTGAAAATTATGAAGAATCTTGGAAATATGTTTTATTTTCACTCCAATAAAAGAAAAAGAAACAAATATTTGTAAGCTACACTTCATTTGTACATGCACATAATTTTCATTTATAATCAGCGACTATTTAATTCAGTATCTTTACTTACTAGCAATTTTACTGAAAATTATGGAATCCTTTAGATCATTCTGCACTGTTTTAAAATTGTTACAATGAGCATTTATGTCTTTAATATAAGTTTTTAAAATATGGAGCCCTCCAGTGGTCAAATATTAATATATTACCAATATAAATCATGATAGTCTACTGAAGACACTGAGTACCACATTTTTATGGTCTAGTTTTTTCTTATATTTAAAGATGAAAAACATTTAATTAATTTAGTTCATAAAAAACAAGATGTAATCAGATTCTAAATGCTATAAAATCATAAGCATTTTCCAATGTTGTTGTTGTTGTTGTTGTTGTTGTTGTTAGGTGCCGTCGAGTCGGTATCCAACTCATAGTGACCCTCTGTACAATAGGGGAAACACTATTGTCAGTGCTTCTCTGCTGTTCATAGGGTTTTCAATGGCAGATTGATTTTTGGGAGGGGGTTGCCAGGTCCTTCTCCCAAGCCTACAGCTTCTGGTGTTCCCAGGCGGTCTCCCATCCAGGTACTAACCAGGCCCGACCCTGCTTAGCTTCCGAGACCTGACGGGATCGGATGCCACGGGGCTATGGCTGCAGGCTTTCCAATGTTATAGTACCCTTATTATTTATTCCTATGAGAAAAAAAAACTCATTAAAAAGATACTCAATATTAAAACAGGCATTACTTAAAAAAGAAAAATCTTTTTCAGATACCAAAGAACAAACTCACCTAAAGAAAATGCACATTAAATAACAAAACTCATGTTTACTTCTTCACAACAAATGAAAGTAATTATTTTATATTCTTGACACTAAATCTTCTTCAAATTAAGCCATATTTAGATCTCTATGAATAGTAAGCACTGCTATAGTTTGGATCTAAAATGTCCCCCAAAGGTCCACCCATGTGTTAATGGCTTGGTCCCCATCTTAGCACTCTTGGCAGTTGGTAGAAACCTCAAAAGGTGGAGCCCAGTGGGAGGTCTTCAGGTTATTAGGGACATGCCCTCAAGGGAGACTGTGGAACCATGGTCTCTTCCTCTTTCTCTCTTTCATTTCCCTACCAATAAGGTGAATGGTTTTGCTCCACCATGCATTCCTGCCAGGCTGTGCTGCCACAGACCCAAAACAACAGGGCCAACTAATCAGGGACTAGAACCTCCACAATTGTGAGCCAAAAGGTTTATTTCTCTCAGGTATTTGTTATAGTGATGGAAAGCTGACTAACATAGGCTCCTATAAGACAGGCATGTGAGTGAACCACCTTAAAGTGATAGTCCAGCCCCAGTCAATACTTCACATGAAAGTAGCCCAAACCAACATCTGTTATAACCCTAAACTGTGAGATAATAAATTACCCAAACTGTGAGATAATAAATGTTCAATATATTATGTTTCAGGGTAATTTATTACACTTCAGTAAATAACTATAGCCACTTGCCCCTTAATCAAAGGTGAATATATCCAAAGAACCCCAGTGAATGCTTGAAAACAAAGTTCTCAACTCCATATATACTGTTTTTTCCTATACATGCATAACAATCATGAAGTTTAATTCATAAATTAGGCACAATAAGAGATTAACAACAATAACTAACAGTAAAATAGAACAAGTATAAAAATAATATACTGTAATAGAAGTTATGTGAATGTAGTATCTTTCTGTTTTTCTCTCTAAATATTTTATTGCACTTTCATCTTTTCATTTAAAAGAAGCATTTTATAGCTCCTTTTTGGCATATCTGAATTGCAAGCAACACTATTCTTGTACTTTGGGAACATTATTAAGTAAAGTAAGGTTTGTTTGAGCACAAGCACTCCAATCCCATCACTGTCAACCTGATAACTGAGATGGATATTACATGACTAGCATGCAGGCAGCCCATACAATGTGGATACAGTTAGAGGAATGACTCATGTCCTAGGCTAGACAAAGCAGGGCAATGTGAGTTTTCATTATGTTATTCAGACAGTGTGTAACTTAAAACTTATGAATTGTTTATTTCTGGAAATTTTCCATTAAATATTTTCAGACTGTAGGTGACTGTAGGTATTTGAAGTCACAGAAAGTGAAACTGTGAGTAGAAAGGACACCATTTTCAAGAAGAATGTGGGACTATACCTTACTTCCATGAAGAGGAATTTTTATTATCATCATTTAACTTTTCCAGCTTTCTTTGTTATTATATGGCCATTTCACCAAAATAGTTAACCTATAATATTTCAGATTTCAGATCACCTGTGTTGAACATGTTTTTTCAAGTTTTGTTTGTTGAGTAGATTAATGTTCCTAAACTTTGAAAAATTTTTAAATTCTTGACAAAAAAAACATAATTATTGATTATATAATATGTAGCCTATTTGACCAAGAAGTATAACTTAGCTTATGTTCCAAGGAGTATATGACCAAAACTTATTTTTTAAGTGAAAAATCCCTTTTTTTCATAATGTGTCTTAGGAGCTCAAGAAATAGTGTTAATAAGCACAGGAAAAAAAGTTTGATTCAATTTATCTAAATGTATTGTTGCATACAGTGGATAATGAACACTTACTACAAGCCAGAGGCTATTTTAAATACTTTATGTTATCCATTTAATCCTCAAAACCACCATGAGGTAAGTTATATAATTCCCATTTTATAGACGCATAGACGTAATGGAAGGTTAAGGAACTTTCTCAAGGTTGCATTGATAATCAATACCACAGCAACCATTGAACCCAAGAATTCCATCTTCTAAGCCATAAGACTATGTTGGCTGTCATGATCTATATCTACTTATTTCATTCACTAAGTACTACAAGTAGTCAAGGATCACATGCTTTGGAATTAATACACTTGAGTTTTAAAGACCAGTTCTACCACTTCTATCTGCATGACTTTACTGCTCAAACTTGGTTTTTCTTATCTATAAAGTAGAAGACAAAAATAAGTTGCATTTTTAAGAACATGAAATGATAATGTGAATATAAACCACCTTGTACAGTGCCCAATCTATAATCAGTAATTATGTTTTACCTTTTTTGCAAAGGCAAGTTTGTATTAAAACTAATGAACCTTAGGTGGGCAAGCTGGCATATACCTGTAATCACAAAGACTCAGGAAGTAAGACGCAGGAGGACTGCAAGTTCAAGGCCAAAGGCAGCTTGTGTAAGTTAGTGAGGAGACCCTGTCTCAAGAGGAAAATCTCTTTAAAAAGATTTCGGGGTGCAACCAGTGGTAGAGTGCTTGCAAAGTATGTGCAAGGCAAAGGAAAGGAAAGCAAATGGGAGGGGAGAGGAAAAGAGGTTTAGGGAGGAGAGGGAAAAGGAAAGGGAAAAGGAAAAGGAAAGGAAGAAAGAAACAAGTTTCAGGGCCCTTCATTTTCACAGTCCTTTCTAAACACTGTATATAATTTTATATTCATAACTTTTCTTAAAAAGAGTCTCTAAATTGTACGACCTTCAGACCCCACAAAACCTAGATCAACTTCTGTTTTCATTATTTCTACACAATCAAGACCAGCCGGCTCAGGTCCTAGGTAAAGGGAATAAGCAAGCTTCACCTTATCTGTCCCACTACAGGTTGCCATAAAACCCAGAAAGAATGTACATGGAAACTAAAAGTGGCTGGGAAACAGAGAAAAACAACAAAATATGAGATACCATTTCCTTTATTCTCTATGTGCTGGGTCTCAAGTCATCCTGTGAAGGCAGCAGAAAGCAGAAAAACTACAGTCTACAGGAAAGGAACAAAAAAAAATCTAAGGAGGGAAATTTTCATTTGACTGGTAGAACTCTGGTTCCACGAGGTAGGAGAAGCCCCTGTTGCTTTTTTTCTCTCTTTATCCTTCCACTGCTTGTCCTGAGACAGGAGCATAATCAAGAAAAGTGCATGGCAAAGCATGGTAATTAAAGATCCCAGTTTTCTGATCAAGGAGCCAAATACAAAATACAGTGGTACCTCGGCACTCAACCACAGTCCACTCTGGAATATTGGCCAGAGTGCTGATCAGTTCACATGCCAAGCACTTTTTTCCCATAGGAAATAATCTAAATGAATTTACTGGTTCCAGCACCATACTGAATGGTTAATTCAGACACGGTATGCAACTCACACACTTAACAATAAATCCTTTTTATTTATGCATTTATTTATCTATTTATTTTGTGGTACCAGGGCCTCGCACTTGCATCCTTTGCAAGTGCTGTCCCACTGAGCTGTACCTCCAGCCCATTTTCTTACTTTTTGAGATAGGGTCTCGCTAAATTACACAGACTGCCTCTGGTCTCCAACTTGTGATCCTCCTGCCTCTACCTCACGAATCACTGGGATTACAGGCATGCACCACCGCGCCCGGCACAAAAATTCTTTTTTTAACTTAATTGTTGCTCTGTTTTCCTCTTTCCTTCACTTTTAGTGCTAGAAATTTTCTTGGGCTCCATGATGATCGTATGGTACATGTATGTATGTGTACACATTTTAAAATTTTTTTAGAATTTAAAACAGAGATCATGAACTCAGCACCAGGCAAATTCTTTACTTCTTGAAATCGACATGAAAAGTGATGCTTTCCTTTGTTTCATCCCCATGACTCATACAGGTGTTAGCATGGTGATCAAGTGCTGAGCAAACGGTTCAGCACCACGTCACAATTCTCCTGAAAATGTCTGTCGAGGACCCAAATGTTCCAGCACAGAGCAGTTCAAGTGCCAAGATACCACTATACTTGGGAAAGGTCAGAAAGGAAGGAGCTCAGGAAAGTGATTCCTTCAAATTACTTATGAACACTTGGTATCAACTACACAACGGCAACACAATGTAGGTCTGATCCTAAGGACTATATGCAGACCCTGAGAAATGAACTATCGGATAGACCACTACCCACTTCTCAAATGGGCCAGTTGACAGCAAATAAGTGGGACAAGTCTAAATAACACTGAAAAAGGTCTGAAAGTTGAACTGACATAGGAACCTGAACTCAAAGAGGACTGGTTAGAACTTAAATCCTGAACTTAACTGAATCAACTGCCTACTAAAAGTAGAATGTCAATATTTTCCATAAGATACAAAACAGATCCAGACTCATAAGAGTAATAAAAATGTCCAGAACAGAATCAGAAACTAACCTCCATACAAAGAGGAAGAATAACTTTCACAGAATAGGAAGAATAACTTTCACCAAAAAAAAGACAAGTAATCAACAGACCCCAATCTGAAATAAGACAGATGTTAGAATTATCTGACAATTTTAAAGAAGTTTTTAAAATTTATACATGTGTGTGTATATATGTGTGTGTGTGTGTGTGTATACACACATTTTTTTTTTTTTTTGCAGTACTGAGGGTTGAACCCAGGACTACCTGCTTGCATGCTCTGCAGGTGCTGTATCACTGAGTTGCATCTCCAGCCCATTTTTTTCTTTTTACTCTTTGAGACAGAGTCTCACTAAATTACGCATACTGCCTCTGGTCTCGAACCTGTGATCCTCCTGCCTCTGCCTCCTGAGTTGCTGGGATTACAGGTGTGCACCATCATGTCCAGCTGATTTTAAGGAAGTTTTATAAGAATGCTCTAACAAGTAAGGACAAACACTCTTGAATAGGATGGACTGGCAGAAAAGACTTACTAGTGAGGTACAAAATGGTATAGCCACCCTGGAAAAGTTGAATATTTCTTGTGTAAATATGAATTTACTATATAATCATATAATCCCAATCCTAAATATTAATTGTGGAGAAATAAAAATTTAGGCTAACACAAAATTCTACATACAAATGTTTGTACAGGTTTTATTTATAATTAACATAAAAAGGAAAATAATACAATGGGTAAATAGTGTGTGTGTGTGTGTGTCTGTGTGTGTGTCTGTGTGTAATAGAATACTACTCAGCACAAAAATAGAACAGATTATTGGTTGATTTAAGCAAAAACATGGACAAATCTCAGGCATGAAGTAAAAGAAGCCAGTCTCAACAGTAACATACTGTATTATTCCACTTACATGACATAATCCAAAAGATAAAACTATGTGAAGAATAGACAGTGATTACCACAGGATAATGTTAGAATAATGGAATTTTTATGTTTAACACATTTATTTAAATTATACATTTAATCTATACATTATTAAATTCATAGAAATATACACACACAAAGTCAATTTTATTGCCAGTTAACCTAAAATACAAAAAAAAAAAAAAAAAAAAAAAAAAAAAAAAAAATTCAGAGCCCAAGTTTTTTTTCATAAAACAAAAAGAGAAACAAATTACTGGCATATTTATGAATAAAGGTATTCATAAGGGATGAGATGTATCAGTTGTAGATTAGACGGCATATGGCCCATTGCACTGAAGATTACTGAAATCAAGTAAACTGTACCAGGGCTGAAAACAATTTAGAAAGGTGTAATCCTACCCAACATGTTTCCTTTTCTACTATATATACAAAACCAAGACCAAAATAGCACATGGAAAGAAAATTAAAGGACACTGTGCCACTCATTGCCTGTCACCAGGCAGCAACCCAAGTCTTCAAGTTGAACAATATCTAAATTACTTGAGATAAGAATCTCTCAGCCTTTCAAAGATCCACTCCAATGTTAATAATTCTGCCTGGAATCCTAAACTATATTCTCCATAGTGATATCCATGTGGTGTTTTTATTTTTCTCTGTCAAACTAAAAAGAAGGTGAGAGAATTCTACTTCCGGAAAGATGGAACAGATGTAGTGTCCCTATTCCTCTCACTAAATACAACTAAAAATGCTAGGCACTGACAGGCATGGTGATACACACCTGTAATCCCAGCACTCAGAGGTTGAGGCAGGAAGATCCTGAGTTAAGGCCAGTCTGAGCTACATCGCAAGATCCTATCTCAAAAAACCAAAACCAAATAGAGCAAAAAATGAAGTTACAATCATATTTAAAACAATCCTGAAAAAGAGACTTATCTTCTAGGTATTTCAGGACTCAAGAAGCAAAAAGTGGCAAAATTTCTGGTTTTCTTTTTACTTTATATGTCCTAGACTTGAAAATGAAAAGGCATCCAGAAATAAGAACAGGGCACAGGCAAAAATGTCACAACAGAAGCCCGCTCTTTCTAGCCAGAGGATCACAAAAGAGGCAGCATAGCATGACAAAAAACTTTTACATAATAATTGCTCTACAAAAGCCAAACATCACAGAAAAAAACTGTGGCCCCATTTGTTGTTGGGTATCCTCAGACCAGATCCCACTCATAGTGAATGTATGTACAACAGAATGAAACACTACCCAACCCTGTGCCATGCACACAATCTTTTTATGTTTGAGCCCAATGTTGCAACCACTATGTTTCTTCTCATTTTGAGTCATGCCACATCAGCAAAAGGAGGTCCCAGGGGCTTTACTCCACTCCCGTATTGAGGTCAACTCTATTTTGAGGAGGCAACCTCTTCCCCAGTCGTTTCTTGAATGCATTCCAGGCTGAAGGGTTCATTTTCTGGCACGATATTTGACAGTGCTTCTCTGCTATTCATAGGGTTTTCAATGGCTAGTTGCTTCAGTAGTGGCCTGCTGGGTCCTTCTCCCTACTATAAAATCAAGTGCAGAACCTAAATTTCTACCCTTGATAGGATGTAAAGGTGAGCTATAACCCCCACATTGAGGTGGTGGTCCAAGACAAGTAAGGATCTAAGATTTTTACTTTCCACCACTCACATACCTAGTCAATAAAAATCATGTAGGGATATAGAATTGTCAAATACTTACTCAGCAGTAATGTTTCCCTCCTTCTTCCTGCTTTGATAGTGTCACAGGAGGCCTACTGCAGGACCAGGACACTGACCACTGCCTAATTGTAATGAGGCCACTCCTCTTCATACCCAGAGCCTGGTATGTTAGTGGAGGCCTTGCAGAGAGCAAAGATGAAGCATTCATTCTTACTCCTGTAGTTAGGGTTGTATCAGTAGAAGCCTACTGAGGGATGGAATTCTCTCCCCAGCATTAACAAGGAGCCCCTTTCTTCCTGAGGTGTCAAAGTAGGCCAAGTGGAAACAAGACTTCTTGTCTTACGGTAATGAGATGGTGCCATCCCTTCCTGCTTCCAGAGCAGTGTCAAAGAATGCAGCTAAAACAGGAAGTTAAAATAAGATTCAATGTCTCACAACATAATACCCAAACTATCCAGGTTTCAATCAAAAGTCATTACTCATTTCAACACCAAGAATATCTCATCTTGAATGAAAAAATATAATCAGAAGATGACAAAATAAAGATGAAAGAGATGTTAAAATTATCTGGCAAAGATTTTAAGGCAGTCAACATTATGCTTCAGTGAGCAACTGTGAACGTGGCTGAAACAAATGAAAACATAAAATATCTCAGCAAAGAAATAGAAGATATGAAGGAGAACCAACTGGAAAATTTGGAACTGAAAAACACAATAACCTAAATATAGAACTTAATCAATGGGCCTAACAATAGAAGAGAGGAGACAGAGGAAAAGAATCAGTAATATAGAAGAAAAAACAATAGAAATCATTCATTCCAAACAAAGCAAAGAAAATATATTTTTTTAAAAAACTAAACAAAGCTTCAGTGGACCTGTGGAACAATAACAAAAGATATGGAATCCATGTCCTTACAATCTACAAAGGAGGGGAGAAATTGGGGGAGGACTGAAAGAAATACAACAATGTCTGAAAACTCCCAAATTTGTCAACACACACATACACACACAGAGTGAGACCCATCATACTCAAATTCTGAAAATTAATCATCTCCCTTTCCTCTCAAATCTTGAAAGAAGTAACAGGAAAAAGTTTACCTTTATAGTAATAAGAATTTAAATGACAATAAATTTCTCATCAGAAGCCAGAGGCCAGAAGGAGTGATATTGCATTCAAGTGAAGAAATACAAACCTAGAATCCAATACCCAGCAAAACTAACCTTCAGGAATGAAGAGGAAGTAAAGACTAAGATACTCTTAGGAGAAGAGGAATTGAAAAGAACAGCAGCAGACCTACCCTAAAAGGGTAGGTAAAGGAGGAAGGAAAGGAGAAAATAAAAGGAAGAACCTTGGAACACCAAAAAGAAAAAAAGAACACAGTAAACAAAATTATGGGTAAATACCATAGGTTTTTCCTTTCTTCTCTTGAGTTTTCTTAATTTTGTCTGATCCTTGAAACAAATTATAATACTGTCTAATGTAGTTCTAAATGCATGTAGAGAAAGTATTTAAAACACTGGCATCACAATTGGAGGTAAAAAATGACATAAAGGGGAGATAAATATACACTACTTAAAAGAGACTAGCCTTGCCTTAGGTGCCCTCAAGTCTGTATCCAACTCATAGTGACCCTCATAGGGTTTTCAACGGCTGACTGTTTTGGGATTGCCTTGGGAGTGGATTGCCATGTCCTTCTCCCATTTTTGCGGTGCTGGGAATTGAACTCTGGACCTCAGAGACTGCAGCGCAGCGCTCTACCAACTGAGCTAAATTTAGCAGCAGTTTTAAAACAAGATCTAACTGCATGGTCTATAAGAAACTCATTTCAGATATAAAATGACAGGTAGATTGAAAGTAAAGGAATGGAAATAGTATATTATACAAACATTAGTCAAAAAATATTGAGTGTTATACTAATCAGAAAAGGTAGATTTCAGAACAAAAACTTACAAGATACAGAGAGCAATATCACATCATGATAAAGGGGCCATACCACCAAGAAGATATACCAATCCTAAATGTGTATATACCAATAACAAACAGAGCAACAAAATTTGCAAGTATGAAAGTAGAGAACCAAAAGCAGTAATAGACAAATCCATAGTTAGAATGAGAAACATCATTCTCAGTAGCTGACAGAATAACTAGGCAGAAAATCAGAACTGATATACAAGAACTCAACCATATCATCAGTCAATAGGTCCTAACTAACATTTATAGAACACTGGACCCAATGACAACAATATATATTCTTTTTCAAGTACCCAAGAAACACACACCAAGATAGATAGTATCCTCAAACTGATAAACAGAGTTAGAATATTTTTTATAAAAACCTCAGCAAAACTTCTTTTGCAAACAAATGGTGCTGAAAATCTCATACAAAAAATTATTTCAAAATGGATCATGGACTTGAATATAAAATGCAAAACTACAAAAACTTTTAGAATAAAAATAAAATCTTCAGAATCTAGATCTAAATTTGATAATCCTTATCAAGGCACATGAAATACCATACATTCTAGTTTCCATTTGCATCAGGCCACTCTTCAAGCTCATTTTTAACTCCAGCCATCAGACAACTTTTCTAGTTTCTCCAAAGTATTCTGCTATTCTCACTTCAGGGCCTTTGCACTTCCTCTTACCACTTCCAGCCTACACTACCTAATATCTATTCATTAGACCTTAGTTTATCCATCATCTCCTCTAAAATAGTTTTCATGAGCCCTTAGACTAGGATAGGACCTTGTTAAATAATGAAAAGTATACCTATGTACAAATACAACCAAACTGAAGTGTTTTAATAACAACCAAATAATTCTAAGATTCATACAAAGAGAATAAGGTAAAAATCCATATATTATATTTCAGTATATAAATCACACATTTGATTTGGGGCTTTATTTAGATTAACTTAGGCCTATGTGGTAGATGCCTGACATCCATTTTTCTCTAGAACATGGAAGTATAAGAATTCTAGTCAGATGCTTTGCCATTCATAGTGAAACTATTACTATTGTTTATCAGAAATACTTTTGCAATCAGTACATATTTTCTTATAATCCTTTGCCATTTAGTAGCCTTTATGGGCAACCACATATATTTAAGTGTATGTATGTAACAGTGTGTGTGTGCGTGTGTGTGCGTGTGTGTATATATACTCATATAAACTTTTATAGTTTTTAAGTTCATTATGAAAAATAACACATTTTGTTCACCCTGAAGTTTAGCTATCCTGCATTCTTTGTAAAGTGTGATAAGCTCCACCCTGTCTTTTAATAATGAAAACAATAACAAAGAGGAAAAAACATAAAAATGACTGCAAGATTGTGTAATATAAAAGTAATTTGTTGGAAGCTTTAGAAGGTATGTTTATAATCACTCTCTAGACAATAATTTATAGAAGCTAGGGTTTAAAATCTTTGTTTTATATATTTTTTTTCATCCTCTGTTGACAAAGATGCACACTGAACTTGGCCACATCCCTAATTTCATGGTTTTTTTTAAATCACATCTCTGGTTTCAAGTTAAAAAATTAAATATGGATACTTCATACTGAGTACTACTCAAGAACAAACTAATTGTAGTAGTAATTATACCTTTTTCTATTTTTCATGTTACAGTTTTCAACTGTATGGTTCTGTGTGCTTTCTATATATGTGACACATGGTTCTATATACATTAAATCTTCATTTCATGTTTAAAAGCATCTGGCTAAAAGTGCCACTGTGAAACATTAAAATAATGAAAGGATCACAAGAATAAATTTAAGGATCTGAGATAAGAGGAAAAGCCATATAAAATATAAACAATTTTAATGGAATAATGTAAAATATACTATAAGATAGAAAATAAAAATCTGAAACAATTGGGGCGGAGGAAGCAAAGGATGCTCTAATAATGCAACTTCACAAGGTATTCCTATATATATAGTGTTTTGCCCACTGGGGGAGTTGAACCCAGGGCCTAGTGCTTATATGCCTTTTGCAAGTGCTGTACCACTGAACTGCACCCCCAGCCCTTTTTTTCACTTTTTATTTTGAGACAAGGTCTCGCTAAGTTATGCTGCCTGCCTCTGGCCTCAAACTTGTGATCCTCCTGCCTCTGCCTCCTGAGTTGCTGGGACTGCAGGCGTGAGCCATTGCACTTGATCTATTACTGGTAGTATTATGTCACCCTTGAACTAATAAAACTAGGGATTTCCAACCCGTGTAGAAGCACATATAATCACATCTATATTAAGCAAGGCCTGCAGCTATAGCCCTGTGGTATCCGATCCCGTCAGATCTCGGAAGCTAAGCAGGGTCGGGCCTGGTTAGTACCTGGATGGGAGACCGCCTCGGAACACCAGAAGCTGTAGGCTGGGAGAAGGACCTGGCAACCCCCTCCCAAAAATCAATCTGCCATTGAAAACCCTATGAACGGCAGAGAAGCACTGACAATAGTGTTTCCCCTGTTGTACAGAGGGTCGCTATGAGTCGGATACCGACTGGACGGCACCTAACAACAACAACATATTAAGCAAGGGCTGGGATTTAGCTCAGTTGGTAGAGCGTTGCACTGCAGTCTCTGAGGTCCCGAGTTCAATTCTCAGCACCGCAAAAATGGGAGAAGGACCTGGCAATCCACTCCCAATGCAATCTTGAAATAGTTAGCCATTGAAAACCCTATGAGGGTCGCTATGAGTCAGATACCGACTCGACGGCACCTAACAACAACAGCATATTTAAGCAAAAGGCTAGATCAGTGGCCTGGGCTGGGATTTAGCTCAGTTGGTAGAACACTACTCTGCAGTCTCTGAGGTCCTGAGTTCAATTCCCAGCACCGCAAAAATGGAAGAAGGACATGGCAACCCACTCCCTAGGCAATCCCAAAACAATCTGCCATTGAAAACCCTATGAGGGTCGCTATGAGTCAGATACGACCCGATGGCACACAACAACAACAGATCAGTAGCCTAGCCTGATCTGGCTTATAAAACTGTTTTATTTCATCAAATGTTACCGAAAACCTTTCTAAAATATTAAAGTGTAGTACAGAAAATGTAATTAAATCTTTCACTGTTGATGAGGGGCTTTATCATATACTAAGAATCAGTCCTGTTGTGGGCATCAATTTTCACTGGACCCTAACGATGTGGCCATTTGGGTGAGATATATACAGACTGGGGCTAGGATATTCATTTTTATGGAACTCCTTATTGTTTTTCTTTACTGAATTGTTTAAAATCCTTTTTTAAAAAGGGAAGAACAGGAGCTTATTTTTCTCCAAGGGCAGGAAAAATCTAGTTATCTGAGCTTCTACTATATCATTGAAGCTTTTGTAAAGTAATGGGTATTATTGAAAAATCTGTTCCATTTTCAACACTGTTAAAGCAATGAGTGCCCAAGGGCAAAGCTTGGGAATAAGAGAAAATCCAATTCCTACATGAAGAAAAAGAGTATTAATGAAAACCAGTATCCAGGTATTTACTAAATATGTCTTATGCACTACGTGTATTTTGTGTACTAAATGCTGTACTAAACACTATGGCTACAGCAAACCTTCCCTGCCTATGCTTCAGTTTTTTCTGCAAAATCTAGAGAGTGCCCATATATGCCCCTCCCTTAACATACTAAAGCTCTCCATGCGGTGATCCATTGATTCATTAAGAGCAAAGTGATGTTACTCTACCATCAATACTGAGTGCATGTGTGAGAAAGCCAGAGAGAAGAAAAAGATGGGAGGGAAGGATATTTATCTGTCCAAGGGAAGCTAGCCTATAGCCGTAGCCCTGTGGCATCAGATCTCATCAGACCTCTGAAGCTAAGCAGGGTTGGGCCTGGTTAGTACTTGGATGGGAGACCGTCTGAGAACACCAGGTGTTGTAGGCTTAGGAGATCGACCCGGCAACCCACTTCCAAAAATTAATCTGCCACTGAAAACCCTATGAACAGCAGAGAAGCACTGACAATAGTATTTCACCTGTTGTATGTAGAGTCACTATGAGTTGGATATGGACTCAAAGGCACCTAACAACAAGGGAAGTAAGATACCCAAAGACCTAAGCAAACTACATTGTGAGATTAACTTAGGAATACTAACTAGGTATGTTACTTTTTATTGCTTTGGTCATAACATTAAATGAATAACAAGTTCATTTAATGGACTATGTTGTGTGGTTATATATTAAGTATCCAGGAAAAAAGGAAAAAAAAAAAAGAACAAACAAAAACCCCTGAAAGTGAAGAATCAACCCATGGAAGCTTTTTGGGGGGTTTCTCTGAAGCCTTATTTTGACAAAACCCATCAGCATTTGTGCTGGGATACAAAGAGCACTGGAGTGGGCACCAGCAGAACTAGATTTGGGTTCTAGGCTTTGGCGTAGTGAACTGTGTGGTCTTTGACAAGTCACCTCCTTGTTGGTAAAGCATTCCCTTTTATTCCATCATTAAAAATGTTATGACAAATACAACACATTTCCTTTAAAATAAAGATGTTACAACAGTAGTCCAGGAAGATGCCCCAGATGTACTTTGATTCTGTAAAGGCACTTGACCAAATATTGAACATCAACAGCCAGATAGTCAAATGGATTCTTAACTCTGAACTGCAAGTTTTGAGTACCAAATCAGAAGAAACTGAGAGATGGATTGAACTAACAATATTAAATTTAACTTCGGATCCAAATGAATCTACAGATCACTCTTTAAACTTGTTGCTATATGCACATAATAAACTTCTGTCATCCAGTTTGGCTATATCACTCCTCCTGTACAGAATAACTAATTCATTGGTTTTTCTCCCTTAGTTTCACAAGCATGAGTATAAACCCTGGAACTACTATGAAAATGAAAACTCTACAAGGATGGGGTAGGAGAAGCCTA
The DNA here is from genome assembly GCA_007922755.1 of Pedetes capensis. Taxonomy (NCBI): domain Eukaryota; kingdom Metazoa; phylum Chordata; class Mammalia; order Rodentia; family Pedetidae; genus Pedetes; species Pedetes capensis. The sequence goes on from VMDO01025355.1 coordinate 23,069, forward strand.
ATATAAGTACACCTCATGAAAAAAAGAACTAAGTTTTAGCTGACTTCAAGCTCCCCATGAGTCAACAGTGTGACACTGTAGCCAAAAAATCTAACGTAAGCTTTGTTGTTGTTAGGTGCTGTTGAGTCGGTATCCGACTCATAGCAACCCTCATAGGGTTTTCAATGGCTATTTTGAGATTGCCTTGGGAGTAGATTGCCAGGCCCTTCTCCCATTTTGCGGTGCTGGGAATTGAAGTCAGGGCCTCAGAGACTGCAGCACAGTGCTCTACCCACTGAGCTAAATCCCAGCCCCTAATGTAAGCTTAGGCACTGAAAAACAGAAGTGTAGTATCCAAAACAAGGTTATAGCTTTAGTCTATCTCTGCATCCTGTGCTGGATATCACACAGCCAGAATGATGGGCTCAGTCCCAAAGGTACCCTGTTTAAGACTGAAACTGACAAACAAGAGCAATTCCTGGGAAAGGTGATTGGAACGGTGAAGACCCTTGAAAAATGAGTCCTGAAGAATGAGGGAACTGGGACTATTTAGCCTGGAAAAGCTAAGTCTCAGGGGAGAGACCATATTAAATACCTGATGAACTGCTATGTGACAGAGGAGTTCAGACCAAGGAGTCCATCTGCAAAAGCTGATTTGGTGTCAATACAAACAGTACCCAAAACGGAATCAGCAGTGAGATGCTTAAATAATGCAAGTGTCAACTGTAGCTACATTAGAAATACCTGGAAACAATTTTTTAAATGATCAATGCCCTGGCCCCACCTGCAACCAATTAAATTAGAGCCTCTGGAGGAAGGCCTGGGCAATGGTGGGTAATAAAACCTACTTTAGGTTTCTAATATGAAGCTACACTTGAAAACGACCAAGGCAAATACAATCAGGATTGGCCACCTGGCACTGTGTGTACAGAAGATTCCTTCTCAGAAGTCTGCATTAGGTTTACTTCCCAGATCTTTTCTGCTCTAGAGCCTTTTATTTGTTTGTTTGTTTTATTTCTTTTGTAGTGCTGGAGATTGAATCTGTGTATGCTAGGCAAGTGCTCTACCATTGGCCAACATCCCCTCAGTCCTAGAACCTTTTATATTTTTAACTTGTTAAACTCATCCTTTGTGATCATGAAGATTAGTTCATCTCTGTAAATATTTGAGAAGAATGAAGTTTAAATTTCATTTAAAGGGAAGAATATTCTCTTATAGGAAAGAATTTAGGATGTGTTACATATGGCACCTTTGTTGTTAGGCACCACAGAGTTGGGTCCAACTCATAGTGACCCTTATTGTTTTGGGATTGCTATGGGAGTGGATTGCCAGTTCCTTCTCCCTTTTTTTGCAGTGCTGGGGATGGAACGTGGGTCCTCAGAGAGTGCAGAGCAGCACTCTACCAACTAAGCCAAACCCCAGCCTGTTTATAACACCTAGCATGGTCTATTCATAACTAAAAGGTTTCAAAGGTTTAAGTACTAACTTTGTAGAAAAGAACAGTACCAGCACCTTTATATGTAAATAAACTTACATAATTTAATTCCAAAGTGTTATAAAATAAATTTAAGACAAGCTAACATTCAAGAATTCTTCAGTTTCTTCCATGATAAAATAATTAAAATCAAGCAGAAAATACTTTGTAGTTTGAATGGACTCTACCACTAGTAGCTTATGTACATGACAGAATATATTTTCCTACTTTAAATATTTCCTAAAACTTGCTATAATAGAATAACCAGGAATTTTGTCATCACAATACAGTTCTCCACGCTTCCTTCACCCTTGGTTATACTCTTGTTCTTAATCCTTTTCTCTGATTACTGAACAAAAACATTTATACTGGTTTCCTAATCTCCTTTGAAAAGACACATCCATGTGTGTTCAAAAGCCTTCTGGCCAGGCATGGATGGCAGTGGGTTATGCTTCTTAATTTTAGTGGCCTCTCCAGATTTTTCCACTTCAATGTAACACACTCTCCAAAGTTTAAAACTTTCACTTTAGGTTATGGTAAAACATCAACCATTCACTTTTACTTTTGCCATCTGTCACTGCAAAAAGCTCCTAATGAATCTGAAGCTTCTTCTAGACTACTTGACATCTCTCTCATTAATCTTTGCCATGTGGTTCATAAATAATGAGAGGTATTAAAGATCATCTTCTTGTTTACAGACAACCACCACCAAAAGAGCCTGGAATAACACTGTGGATTTCACTAGATGTATGCAGCCTGAACAAGCACGTCAGGAGTGTGGAGGAAGCACAATTTAACAGGTTTTTGTTGTTGTTTGTTTTTACCATTATGCTAGTTAACTGATGTATGGTTCAAGTAATGATTGCTCTTTCCATATCAAAACAGTAGAAAGAATTACAATCTTACAGCCATCTGAGCAGCTGCTGGATGGGCAGTTTTCTCCACAGCCAACAGCCACCTTTCCATTTTTCAAGCACATACCTCTCATAGAAATGTTCTCAGTGCAGCAGTCTACAGAGCTGGTTATAACATCGGCATGATGTGATAACAAAATTCATGATGGTTTTGCTTTTTCAGCCTGCCTTTTTAAAAATTCCTTTCCTCACCCTCCATCTCCAAAACAAAATCAAACCAACAATACTTCCATGAAACCTGTCTCAGTCTTAAGAATATAATGCTTTCAGTGAAAGCAGACCAGCTTTATAGAACAGCTTTCAGAGAAGCAGGAAGCTGATCTGAGCAGCGGAGAAAGCAGGGATGGGGCGGAGCAGAAAGGAACTGAGCTGGGGGAGAGGGAAACACAGACAGTCCTGGCTGCTTCTGGTTACTTACTGACAGTTTCATCTAATAGCACAGATTTATGAACGGGGTGAGCATCCTTCCTGTCATTCTTTTTCTTTCTTTTGCGAATCTCTGTCAATCTGGCAAACTATTATAAGGGGGAAAGTAAGGCCTCCCAGTCAGAGCCCAGTTGCAGGGAAATGATGTAAGCTTCCCACCTCCCACCAGCCCCAGTTCTGCCAATCCACCTCTACTCTGACCTGTTAATATCCCCTCCCTCCCTCAGTGCAACTGCCCTGGGTCTAAGGGACCCAGCCATGCCTAGCTGTGTCCTGCAGTGCCACAAAAGTGTTTGCCAGGGGGTAAAGGCGTATTTTTGTTTTGAGAAAGTCTTCAATAAGAAGTAAATGCCTTTCTATTTAAAAAATAACGTTGAATCACCAAAAGATAGTCCTCAGGACAAATAATAAAACAGAGGTGAGGAATGCAACTTAGCCAAAGGTGGCAGAAGATATGATGTCGCAAAGGGTGTGTAACCCTGGAAATTAGAAGACAGATTATTTTTCTCAAACCACCTTTGTCACCTTGGACTACAGGATAAACCTCTCTGGTTTTGTTTTCTGTAAAATGAAAGAATGTATACAAATTATATCAGAGATTTCTTGCACTATCTTGATTTTATCAACTGCTACACAAAAGAAATAAATCAAGAGACAAAAAATAATCTGACTGCGGCTGATTGCTGTTTATTCAAAATTGCAAATAATTCCTTATCCTGAGCTATTTAAGATATGCTTCTCTAAAGTACTAACAAATGTGAAGAGGAGTAACACTAAATACTGTATAAAAGGGGAAAAACTTATAGAGTTCAAATGTTAATCCTAATCTAGAAAATTTATAGAAAAAGGATTATGAAGATTTATGCTCCAGGAAAGGACATATAATCAGATACATGTAAGCAATTAAAATATATGACACTACTCTAGACAGCATAAACTATTTACCGGGGTCAGTATTGTTCTAAATTTAAAGGATACTCCAAGAATTTTTTTTACATGTTTTTAATTAAGAATTCATAATACACTGGTTAATAAATAGCACAACAGCCTCCAATTGGAATCATGTGAACTCCTGGAAGTAGGTGAACTTTCCTAAGGGTATGAAGGCACACAGATAGTAAGTCAGTCTCCAAACTGGCTTTTCCACATACCCTTTTCTAAAACTTGCCTGCCTTAGAATGCCCCTACAGAGGAGTGTAGCCTTTCCCATCTTCCCTTTTCCAACCATACCCTATTCCCACTTCACAAAATGAAGGCACACAACTCACTCATGCCGAGTCTCATATCTCACTCCATGGAGTACAGAGGTGAAAGAAATAAAAAGCAAGCAAACAAACAAAACTTTGAGGCAAAACACAAAGGGACAATTAGAAATACTGCCAGTGAAAAAGTGAATGGCCCTAATTCACTCTTTTGCAACTCAGGTGGGTCTGTTGATTACTTGCTTAGAGTAAATCTGGAGCAGGAATTAATTGAATTGTCAACTGATAAATCATTAAAGATAATTTTAAATGATGGATTGCTGGGATACTGAATATAACCGAGAAGTTCAAAAAATGAGTTACTTATGTAAACAAGATTTTGCATTATATATATGAAAAAAGACTGAGAAATATGCTGAACTCTTTCTTCAATGGATACTAAATTTTAATCTACTGATTATGAGCTAATTGGAAGGAAAAAGACACCAATACATTAAGAAATATATTTTCAATGAAATTGTATTATCTCTAATATTATTTGTCAAAATTTCTAATTTAATTCTTGTTATTTGATCCACTATGTGCCAATCATCACTCTAATGACAACTTTTTTTTTTTTTTTTTTTTTGGTACTAGGAGATTAAACCCAGGGCCTTGCATATACTTTGCAAGCACTCTACCACCGAGCTGCACCTCAGCCCCTTTTTTATGTTTTATCTTGAGACAGGGTCTTGTTAAGTTATGCAGACTACCTCTGGCCTCGAAATTGGGATCCTTCTGCCACTATCTCCTGAGTCAATGGGATTACAAGTATGTGCCACCATGCCCCACTAATGATGACTTTAAAAAAATCATTTAAAACCGTATGGTCATAGTAAATTAAAATTTCTTCACATTAAGTGCTAAAAAGTGTTTGATAATAGATTTTTAAACATAATAATACATAGTGGTAAAATCCGGTGGGATATTTATACTACAATGACAATTACATCATTAGCAAGTAATTTCAACTTATAGCAAAGATGTTTTAATGTCAATTAAGAAATACACTAGGGAAACCACCTTTTCCAAATTCTTTCACTGGAGCAATAAAGTTTAAAGACCACTACTCTTCCTAGAAGAGGTACAACCAGAGTGCTCCTTGGAAGCAAAAATGGCCAAACTGTGTCTTACATATTTCGGACATGTAGTCAGGAGAGAACAATCCCTGGAGAAGGACATCATGTTTGGAAGAGTGGCAGGTCAACGGAAAAGAGGAAAACCCTCCACCAGATGGATTAACACAGTGTCTGCAACAA
>VMDO01025356.1:0-28363 GCA_007922755.1 Pedetes capensis
CCTAATAAAAAGTCCTAATTCCAGGCAGAGGAAATTATCCTAAACATAAAATATATAAAATACATAAAGTTTTACTATGTCCAAATATTTATGCTATGTCCAGTTAACTAACTAAATTTGAGAGCACAATTCAAGTTATTCTTGCTTGAAATGATGAGGTAGACACCCTCAAGATTTTAAAAAATTGATAAATTCCTAGGAATGGTCACATTTATGCTTTAGGAACATGATATTAACAAAGTTTAGGACTGGTTAGTACAGGAAGCTTCTGCCTAAGGTCAAATATTTTAATTGTTATTATAATACAATAGTTAGCATGAGTAATGTGCAGCAGCCTGCAGCTGTACCACTGTGGTGTCAGATCCCATCAGATCTTGGAAGCTAAGCAGGGTCAAGTCTGGTTAGTACTTGACTAGGAGACTGCCTGGGAACACCAGGTGCTGTAGACTTGGGAGAAGGACCCAGTAACCCACTCTCAAAAAACAATCAGCCATTGAAACCCTATGAATATCAGAGAAGCACTGACAATAGTGTTTCACCTGTTGTATGTAGGGTCGCTATGAGTGGGACACTGACTTGACAACACTTAACAACAACAATGTACAACCAGGAGACAGAATTTCACAGATCACAAAATGAAGGGAAAGTCATTGACCCAGGTCACTGCTATGGCTTGAATTTGTGCTCTTCAAAATTCGGGTGTTGCCAATATGATAGTATAAGGAGGTGGGACCTCTACAAAGTGATTAGACCCTGAGGGCTGCTCGCTCATTAATGGGATAAGGTGCCCTTAAAAAAGCGCCTAGAGCAGGAAATTTATTCCTTTTCGCTCTGCTTTCTGCCATGTGAGGACACATATTCTTCAGCTATGGAAGATGCAGCATTGAAGGTGCCACCGTGGAAGCAGAGATTAGACACTTATCAGATGATAAATCTTGATCTTGGACTTCCCAGCCTTCAGAACTGTGAGAAATAAGTTTCTTTTCTTTAGAAATTAGCTGGTCTCAGGTATTATGTTATAACAACACAAATAGACTAAGACTGACACCATTATGGCATTTGTGCTGAGTGTTTCTTGTGAACTGCGCTTAGGAATGTTGCACTTCACTTCCAAGTCGGATTCCCTAGGAGATGTGAGAATCCTCTTAGTGTTGACTTGGGCTTAGAATCCCCCATAATTTGCTCAACTTCCCTTAGAATATATGGGATTCTCAGACACTCCCACCCAATCTATATTTCTTTTCTTTTTTAGTCAGGGCAGAGAAGTCTGGGATCAAGAACTGATGGCTCTTCCAGTCTTTTTAACTTCCTCTCCATTTTCCTTTGTATGGATGTTTCTCCTAATAATACTCTTACTTGTTTAGTCCTGATTTATTGCCTCTTTCACAAGTGACCTTGAGCAGCTGTCCCCAAACTTTTTGGCACCAGGGACCAGTGTCATGGAAGATAATTTTTCCATAGATGAGGTGGTGGGATGATCAAGCCATGGGGAATCACTGTAAATGCACACTAAGCTCCTACTGTGGGACCCAGTTCCTAAGAGGCCATGGACTGGTACTCATCTGTGGACCAAAGGTTGGGGATCTCTGACCTACCATAAAACACAAGCAGAAAGAATGTTTGGATAGGAATATCTACAAGTGATTTTGGGAGTAAGATTGACAGGAGATGTTAACTAATTTTATTGAAGCAGAGGAAGTAAAAGTCAACTTTACTACTCAAAGGTGAAAAAGTGATCACATTAACAAAAATTTCAAAAACAAGGTATAAATAGTTAAAGTTAAAAATCATAAATTCGGCTTTCTAATATATCTGATAAGAAATATTATGGGTCCACTGTGGAATGATATCCAGCAACCTTTTACAGTAATTGGCCATGAACTTATGAAATAGACAAGATCAGAGATACAAATTTGATAGTAAAACATACTAAGAAGACTATGTGTGAAACAAAACAAATTGTCAAGCATTATACTCCTTGTTCACAAGTTAGGCTGCCACAATATCACAGATGCTGGTAGAAATTTGAGGCTCCTGGATTGAAGATGGACCATTTATTACTCTTGGCAATTGCAGTTTAATGGAGGAAAGATTTATTTTGACTCATGGTTTCAGAGGTGCCAGCCCCTCACTGACCAGCTCCATTGTTTTGGGTCTGTGGTGTGCCAGGACATTATGTTAAAAGAAAGTTGTGGAGCTCAGATGCTCAACTCAGGGCTGTCAGAGGGTAGAGAGAGAAAGAGTGTGAGTGTGCCTTCCTCCTCCTGCTTTTGTTCCACTTGGACCCTCAGCCTATTAGATGGTGTGGCCCACATACAGGGTTGATTTTTACCCCTCAATGGCCGTCCTCTATGCCAGTCATCTTTAAAAACTCTTGGCACAGACGTCCCTGGAAATGTGCTTGACTAATCTCCTAGGCATTTCTCAGTCCAGTGAAGTGGACAACCAAATCAAGATTAACCATCACTCAGTGTATCACCATTTGTACTTTTGCCACAAGCCCCAGTTATCACAGAGCCACAGGAAAAGAGCCAGGTGACACTTGCACACATGGTGGGCTACATTATCAATGAGAACCTTGAACTTAGGAACCCAATATTTACCAATTAGTAGGAAACATACCTACTCCTTGCTCCAGAAGAAGGCATTGCTTCTCTTTTACAAAGCTGTTTACCGTTCAAATAGTTTGAAAAGTAAGACTAAAACAAAGGATATTTAATGACTTACTCACAAAATGTGCAGAAATATGAAAAAAAGAATGAAAAACACCTCCCAAGAGGAATGGTTAGCAACCACATGGAGAAATAATCAAACACTCTTGAAAAACTGGAATGCCAGTTAAAACAATCAGGTGCCAATGATTAGAAAAAGTGTGTGTGTGCATGTGTGGGCACAGGCATATGTGCACACTCACACATGTACACACTTGAGCTTGTGCCTGTGTATATGTATGGACAGACTTTGTTTTCAGATCCATTCAGGTCTAGAAAGGTGTATCTGCTTTCTATGGCTGCCATGACAAATTACCACAAGTCAGTGGCTAAAAGCAACAGAAATTTATTTCTCTGTTCTGGAAGTCAGAAGTCTAAAATCAAGGTGTCCATAGGGTAATACTCCTTGTGAAGCCTCCAGCATAGAATCCTTGCTTGCCTCTTTGCTGCTTTCAGTGGCTCCAGGATTCTCTTGTCTGGCAATTTAAATAAATTCAATCTCTACCTCCCTCATCACATCACTTTCACCTCCATGTGTCCTTTCAGATTTTGACTTTTCATGGTGATTGCCATTGGATTTGAGGCCCCTCAAATCCAATTATATCTGCAAAGACGTGTTCTGAGTCAGGTCACATTTGTAGGTTCGGATAGACACACTGTAGTCTATGAGGGGGGAGGGAGGAACAATATTGACCTCCCTACAAAAAGGTGCAGGAAAACTGGCTCTTAGAAATGTTCCAAATTGGTTTTTCCAAGAATGTCAAAAGTTAGAAATGGGTTCAGATGCTCTAAGATCTTGCGGGTCATTGGGATGTAGTTTTTTTCTCTTAGAAAAATATAAGGGCAGTATAAGAATTTTAAACAGAGGAATAGTATGATCTAATATGTACTTTAACTAAATAAAAATAAAATAGGTGAAATAGGATAAAGTCAAAGAAAAGAGGTGTAATCAAATCATTGCATTATTTCAGAAGTGCAACACAGTATAAACTAGTGTTAAAACAACAGAGATGTGGAAATCTCTTTAGTTCTGGGTGTATTTTGAAAATGAGTCCAATGTTGTTGTTGTTAGATGCCATTGAGTCATATCCGACTCACAGTGACCCTTACAGGGTTTTGAATGGCTGATTGTTTTGGGATTGCCTAGGAAGTAGATTGCCATGTCCATCTGCCATTTTTGAGGTGCTGGGAATCAAACAAAGGACCTCAGAGACTCTAGAGCAGTGCTCTACCAACTGAGCTAAATGCCAGCCCTATGAGTCTAATGTTGTTGTTGTTATTGTTAGGTGCCATCAAGTCATGTCTGACTCATAGTGACACTTATAGGGTTTTCAATGGCTGATAGTTTTGGGATTGCCATGGGAGTGGATTGCCACATTCTTCTCCCATGTTAGCGGTGCTGGGAATTGAACTTGGGACCTCAGAAACTGCAGAGCAGAGATCTACCAACTGAGCTAAATTCCAGCCGGATGAGTCCAATACAATGTGCTAAAGGGCTGATGGATATCAGGAGAAAGAGACTCTCAGCCAACTTGCAGCATTTAGACTTGACCTTTTAGAAAGATGGAGTTGTCATGGTGAAGATGACGCTGCATTCGGCAGAAATTTTGGAGGGAAGACCTGATTCAGGGAGGAGCATGGTAAAATTTTAATGTCTGTCACTCACTGGAATACAGACTTTGCCTAGGTACTAGAGATGAGGATCTGGCAATCTGAGAATTCAATAGTAAGGATATAAATTTTGTAGATACAGGGAAAGCTGATATCAGAGAATTAGGGAGCCCTTGTTGGAGTTTGGATTGTGAAGAGGTGAGAAAGCAGGCGTTGTTAATCCCACTTGTTGCTATTAGTCTTTGCCTAGGAGCAGGAACAGTTCACATATAAACAGGAGAAAAGGTGGAAGTAAAAGTATAAGTATTGATGCTGGTTATCTGACAGGATTGGACACCAAGGTGATATGGCTGCAGGCACTGATGCTAGTACGTGAGTGAACATTTTTTGGAGCCTGCCTTCTTTTTTATACTTCTCTAATGATATGGCAGGGCTGGGATTTATCTTAGTTGGTAGAGGTCCACTCTGCACTCTCTGAGATCCCAGGTTAGATTCCCAGCACTGCAAAAATGGGAGAAGGACGTGGCAATCCACCCCCAAGGCAATCCCTAAACAATCAGCCATTGAAAACTGTATGAAGGTTGCTATGAGTTGGACACAACTCAACAGCATCTAACAACAACAATAGCAATGAAATGCCAGTGGCTGAGCAACCCACAACCAATAGAAATTCATTTGGCTCACACTGTTCTGGCTGGCAAGTACAAAGACTAAAGGACCACATCTGGGGTGGGACTTCTTGCTGCATCCCAATAGATCACAAGCCATCATATATGCAACAGAGTGAGAGAGAGAGCAAGAAAGAAAGGGGGCCAAATGCTCATCCTTTTATTGCAAACTGATTTCTGTGATAACAAACCCACTCTGATAACAGTATTAATCTACTTCTGAAGGCAGAACCCTCAAGAGCTAAATGACCTAACCGTCTCTTTAACCTCCCACCTCCCAACATCATTCCATTGGGGATTAAATTTTCAACACATGAACTTTGCGGAACACATGCAAACCACAGCAGAGCTCCTCTGCTTTTTTTTTTTTTCCTGTTTTCTTACCGAAAAAGGAAGTTAGGTTGTCAATTGTGTGTGAAGATGTGAGGTATTAGGATATGGAGGGAAGATTATGTGTGAAATTTCCATCTGGGAAAATAAGGGAGTTCATGAACTAGGATAATGCATTGTGATTCCCTGGCTGTGCTAAGGATAAACTTAAATTAAAAAATTATGACTTTATTGTGAGACTAATCAGTATGGCACTGTGCTTTTTCCAGTCCTGATCAGCTCTGTGCAAGCAGATAGAAAGTATGTAACAGTGTTATAGCTTGGTCAAGTTAATATTATGAAGCAAGAGAAGAGAAAGGAGGTATTCATAAGGCAATGATTATAGAGATCAGCCATGGATTTTAGTCTGAGGAAGGAGGAGAATAAGTAGAGAAGAATCTAATAAGAAGCCAATGAAGCTTCCACTTCAGAGCTCCTCACCTGTTCACCTTCTCCTCAGCCCTGCATATGTTGTAGCCTGTGTTAGCACATGCATTTGTAATTTTTTTGAAAAAATATATTTTAATCCCAATCTTTTATGTTCTTCCACCCAGCTTTGTTGTTGATGGTAGTGCTTGTTTATTATTTCCACTGATCCTCTGTCTCCCTGCTATTTGTGCTATTCAATTTAGAACTTAGGCATTCAACAAAGGAGGGAAGAACTGAGTGGTAGGGTGCTTGGCTAGCAGCCTAGCATGCTCCAGGCCCTGTGTTTGATCCCCAGCTACACACACACACACACACACACACACACACACACACACACACACACACACAAAGAGAGAGAGAGAGAGAGAGAGACGGGGGGGGGAGAAAATGAGGTGGGAAGGCATTATTAGGATTAGAAGGATATGGGTTCACAGCCATGTTCACTTCTAGTTCAGTACTTGTTAGCTGTCCTAATATGGAAATGTCTTCTAGAAAGTCTCCCAATGCACACCTTAACACCTAACAAAGGGGCTAGGCCAATGGCCACACTGAGACACAAACATTTATAATTGGATAAATGTGGGTAAAGAAAGAAAAATGTAGGAATCAAAATATATGGAGTCATCTAGAACTTACAGCCTATCTATATGAAATTAACGGTGGATCCCCACATTTGACAGTTTAAGAGGTCAACTGACATTAGATCAAAAATATTGAGGAAAAAAATTTTTGATTGTAGTAAAAATACACAGACATTTTACCGTTATTATTTCATAATCAATGCACAATAACATTTATTTGTATTATAAGTAGTCTAGAGATGATTTAAAATGTATGGAAGGATATGCATAGGCCATATGCAAATACATAACATTCTGTATGAGGGATTTGAACTCCCACAGATTTTGGTATCTCTGGAGGTCCTGAAACCAATCCTCCATACAAACTGAGGGACAACTATATTGAATTTGCAGCTATTGTTGCATAAAGACTATTAAAGAAGACAGGTGTGGTGACTCCCATCTGTAATCCCAGCAGCTCAGGAGGCTGAGGCAGAAAGATCATGAGTTTGAGACCAGAGGCAACCTGCACAAATTGGCAAGACTTTGACTCAAAATAAAAAATAAAAAGTGGGCTGAAGGTGCAGCCTAATGTTAAAGTACTTAGAAAGTATGTATGAGGCCCTGATTTCAACCACCAAATACAATTAATACAACCACAAATAAAATTAAATAAAATAATAACAATTATAATAATTTTAAAGAGACAAATAGTTAATGTAATGAGATATTTTAATGGATTTTTATTTGTGGTATTTTTCAACTCTTTAAAATTTGTGTTTATTTTCAGTCTCTCCATTTTTTTTACTTGAAAAATAATTAGTTCATTATATTTAGGTATATTCCTATGTGATATATTTACAATATTTAAGATTAATTTTCATCCTTAAGTTCATATTTTTATCCTTACTCTTCATCCTAAGAGAGGTCTTGTATGTTTTAGCCCATACAAAGTTTTCTGGTCTGCAATGATTTAAGGATTTAAATGATTTAAGGAAATTAATGGGGGATAATGAAGTCCATGGAGTTCAGTGGATCAAGCTCCCTCTGTGTAGTAGAAGCACTGTTGCAGTTAGAACACCAGGGTAGAAGAGATCATCAGTCAAAATTTAATATCATTACTTAATATTTAGTCAGGGGCTGGGATTTAGCTCAGTTGGTAGAGTGCTGTGCTGCAGTCTCTGAGGTCCTGAGTTCCGATTCCCAGCACCACAAAAATGGGAGAAGGACCTGGCAATCCACTATCAAGGCAATCCGGAAACAGTCAGCCATTGAAAACCCTATGAGCATCGCTATGAATCGGATACCGACTAGATGGCACCTAAAGACAACAACAACAACATTTAGTCAACTAGTTTTGAAAAGAACTGAAATACACTCTTATTTTTCATATTTGTAGAGAGCTTCTTTTCACCTTTATACTGCAATCCAATAGCAAAGAAATAAAGCAGGAGGTTACATATTTGGGAAATGATGGCACTTCTAATTCTACCCAAATACAAAAGGAAATTAACATTATTTTCCTATAGAAAAATTCCCATCACATTTTCTGCTTATGTGTAGCACTTTTTACCTTTTTTGTTGTATAAGGCATGGGCCTAAAAATGAGGACACAAAAGAAAGCTTACGGAGAATTTTTTTTTTTCCGTAAAGCAAAAGAGCAGAATGGAAAGAAAAAGTTCTGATCCTGTGCCTTTCCCCTAGGTGTAGTGAAGGCACTGGTCTTAACTATTTCAAACACAGGTGAACCGCAAGGTTTCAATACAGTTTAATTAAAGGATAAAATAGTAAAGATATCGCAGGAACACAGATTACTACAGTAAGTCACCACCTATTTAATGTGAATATTATGTTCATGTTGCATCAAATCTTCTCTTGAGTATATTTAACTCTAACAAAAATATTTAAACTCAGTATAATGAAAATTACTGCCATTAAAATAGGAAAGTTGACTTTAGTTCTAAAATGAAGTCTTATTGACAATTAATCTTAAATTTTGTGTTAACAGCTGGAGTACTGGCCATATAGACAATTCCAAAAGAGAAATTAAACTAAGTACAGTTATAATGCCAGTTAAGTTTATTCCATCAGTGGAAAAGACTCCATTGGATAACTAATCTTAATGCTTATCTAAACAACAAAAAACTATATTGTTGTAATATGAACTCACATTTAAGGAATGACTAAATATCAGGATAGTAAATTGCTATAAATAAAGAGGCATCATCATCAATAGTTTGTTTCATCCTGTCCTGACTCTGTAAATAATTTTATCAAAACTTGAAAATCTCTGCAATAAATTGTGTCAGAAGAATGTGCAGAGAATAAAAATAGTTCATATTAATAACTTTAGTGATAGTTTACATGAATTTTTAAATCCTTCCTAAAAGCCACAAAGTTATTCCCAGAAAAATTTCCTAGTATGATGATTATATATCAAAAGCTCTTATACGCCAAGAAGATATTTCAGATACAATCTTCATCACAACCTAAATATATAAATTACCTAGAACTAAAAAATTATTCAATTTATTTTTAATGCAAACTAATTTTTTTGTGAGCTTACTATATGTGAGCTGTTGCACTAAGGGCTTAATATTGATGATTTCTTTTAAATCTTAAAATAACAAATGTAGAAGTTACTAATTTCTTAGTTCTTTTTAAATGCTGTGTTCAGCTGCCCAGATAATCACCTCCAACCCCTTTTCAAGACCAAAACATTTATTCCTCTGCCTGCTGGAGGTGTTGCCTGCTAAAGACAAAGACATGAATCTTTGTCATCTGACCTTGATCTAGAACCCAGGGGACTCTCTTACTCATGTTAATGTCCATTGTAGGAAGAGCCCATATCTGTTGAGTAGTCAGTGCCCTACTACAGCTTGCCAACATTCTTACATTATGTTAGATTTTAGTTGCTGTGACAAGTACATAGGAAAACTGTTTAGCACGGGGGAAAGATTTATTTTGACTCATCCATGGTTGGCTGGCTCCATTGCTGTGGGCCTGAGGTGAGGGGTAGCATTATGGTGGGGACCATGTGGTAGAACAAAGCAGCTCACCTCATGGAGGACAGGAAGCAGTAAGAGGGACAGGGAGAGCCCAGGACAAGGTATAGCCCTCTAGAATGCACCCCCAGTGACCTACTTCCTCCAGTGAGGCCATACCTCCTAAAGTTTAGAGAACCTCCAAAAATAGTGCCACAAGTTGGGGCCCAAGCCTTCAGCCCATGAGCTTGTGGGAGACATTTCATATTCTAATCATAACCAATAATCTGAGATCCTTCCCATGGGCAATTGTAGCTCTGGAACTATTCCCTGGATGAGCTAAGGATTACACTGCAACTGCGTTTCACTTCAACTTCTGTCCCACCCTGTTTCCTCATTTCTTTATGGATTTTTTTTCTTTTCTGTTTTTGTTTTTTTGGCCATACTAGATGGGTAAACCCAGGCCCTCACACATGCTAAGCAAGTGCTCCATCACTGAGCTGCATCTCCAGCCTGTT
Source organism: Pedetes capensis (assembly GCA_007922755.1). Taxonomy (NCBI): domain Eukaryota; kingdom Metazoa; phylum Chordata; class Mammalia; order Rodentia; family Pedetidae; genus Pedetes; species Pedetes capensis. The sequence goes on from VMDO01025356.1 coordinate 9,851, forward strand.
TTGAAATTTTTATTTTGAGTCAGGATCTCCCTAAATTGCATAGGCTGCCAGTGCCCTCCAATTCACATCCTCTTGCCTCAGCCCCCTAAATAGCTAGGATTATAGGCATGTGCCACAATTCCTGGATTTTTACATTTATTTTCAAGATAGATAATAACTAGTGCTTAACTAAGAGTAGTTGACAGTACATTTTGTCACGTGTAGTTCAGGATAATTTTATCTGTTCCTTTTGGGTGACCATCTACGTAAGCAGTTTAAAGTTTATTACAAAGAAAAGCAAGTTTCTCTAACTTTATTTTTTGCAGTACTGGGTGGTTGGACCCAGGGCTTCGTGCTTGCATGTTTTGCAAGTGCTTTACTACTGAGATGCACCCCACCCCTTTATTTATTTATTTATTTATTTAGGCTTTTGAAACAGGGTCTCACTAAATTATGCAGACTGCCTCTGGTCTCAAACTTGTGATCTTCCTACCTCTGCCTCCCAAATCACTGGGATTACAGGTGTGTACCACTGTGCTCAGCTCTCTCCACTTTTTTTTAAAGGGGATATTTCCACAACTTGCACCAAATTGCCCACTGAAATTAGAATTCCAACCTTCCACAGAAACTGTGAGATAGGAGAGCTAGGATACCTTCCTTTGCTTTGGCATTTCAAAGAAAGGGCTCTCAGGCACTTTGGAAAGACATGTCTGTGCCAGAGAGATGACAAAATGCCAGTTTTCACAGACAGAAAAAAATACTTCCAACTTGTCTAACATAGATGTTCTACAGAAAAGGAGGATAAGACTATCTTTTTCCTTATTTTCAACAAGGACAATTAATCTTTTTGGTTTTATTTTTATTTACCTTTAAGAAACCAACACTTAGGGAATAGCCTCCTACTACAATTTCAGGGGACATTTCCGGCCTCTCTATCTTATTAACAAACAAGCAAATTATGCTGGTGCTCAGTGTACTATTTCTAAATACTTTATTGAAACATGTTCATTATATATATGATAGAAAGAAATAAAAATATCTGCTTATAATTTTTTCCTAAAAAGTAGAAATTATATGGAATTGCACTAGAAATACTATTTATACTCAGGGAAATGGTAAATAAAGAACTGAGACATGGATACACATTTAGAGTTTAAAGACAGCACAGTATATACTTGCTCAACCTTGGTTAATTGAATTATTCCCTCTTAGAAATTACCTCAAATTAATGCAATATATTTTTACAGTTATATATTTTTTTTACAGTTCTGGGCAAAACCATCATATTTAGAGTAGGTTGTGACATTTCACCCAGCTTTCCTGCTCTTACAAATCATTAATATTTAACTTAATCCATTCAGAATTAATTATCTCAGCAGTCAGTGCTCCAAGGACAATGCTTTAAATGTACAGTGAGCACCACAGATGCTGAAGACAAATTTCTCTGTCTTGCTTCTTTTTAAACATGAATCCTTTTTCTCTTTGGCAGGGAAATAGACACATTCACACACACCGTATCCTATGATTCTATCAGTAACAATAAAATATACACAGAGGCTGTAACAATACAGTTTGAAAGATTCTGTGTAGGATGACAATACTTTAAAAGATGCCGCTTTTAGCCCTTCTGTTACAAGATATTCTGCAGGACAAACTCAGAACCCCAAGGAGATCAATCCCCAGATGGGTCTGGATTCCCTCAAGAGTGCTTCCTTGCTTTTTTGTCACTAATTGTATTGGCAGCTGGTAGTTCCTATTTTGAGACAATTTATCTTCTCAGTGCATATTTATTGAAATATACCTTGTTGTAGTATTGACCTTACACCATGAGGAAACAGTGAATAATAACAAAGTCCCCAGGGTCCTGACAGATGGTTTTAGCACTCAGCTTTGCTGTCAGCATTAGACCTCAAGTGTATGCAAAACAAAAGAACATTAGCCTCTGCCCAGAAAATGAACTGCTATCTGAATTTAAGGGGCAATGCAACAACTCACATTCAATATTTCTATTTAATCCTGAATTTCAAGAACAAAATCTCTTCAATTGCATACTCATTTCCCAAGTCTAATGACAGGGAATGTAAAGGGGCCAAATATGCATACTGTTGACTTCAAGTGCCAAAGTTATCTATGCTTAGCCAAACAGTTTACGTGATGCTAAGCTTTATGTTCATTAACTAAAATTCTACTTTAGTATAAAATGTAAACAACTAAAATAAGATTATTGATATACAAATTTTTTAGTCTTTAGGCAACATTTATTGTTAACACAGAATATTGGATTTTTAAATGTCAAGTGACTGATCACCATAAACATCAAGTGAGATTTTAAATTTAACTTGTTAAAGAAGTGAATATTTAAATAATGTTTTTTCTTCTAGCTAATGGGGTAACCCAAACACAAATTTTAATTACATTTTTAAATTAAAAATATCAATTATAGCCGGATGCAGGGCCACATGCCTGTAATCCCAGCGGCTCGGGAAATGGAGGCAGGAGGATTGTAAGTTTGAGACCAGAGGCAGCCTGTGTAATTTAGCAAGACCCTGTCTCAAAAAGTAAAACAAAACAAAACAAAACAAAATGGGCTGGAGACGGCAGCTCAGTGGTCCAGCACTTGCCAAGCATGCAAGCATGAGGCCCTGGGTTCAATAATCCCCAGTACCACAAAAGAAAAAAAAATTGATTTTTTTTATGACCAATCTTCCATTCTCATTCCTGTAAGGAATTCTTTGGAATCTGCCTGTTGCCACCTCCTTTCTTCTTGCCTTCCACCCCACCCCAATCCTTCCTTGGGTTGTAATTAACCACCCTCAAAAGTCCATTGTGGGGCTCCTGCCAGAGAAGAGGCAGGAAGACACACCTCTGGATGGGGAAGACCCACCCACGCATGGGCTTCCTGCCCATTGTCTCTCTGCACTCCCTTTTTCCTCACATGAGAGCTCTTTGCTCCTTGAAAGCACCTGAGCCTGGAATTTGAGACAGGAAGTTTCCTCTATCTTCTTCAGGGTCAACTTTGAATAAAGTCATTATCTCTCTGTCTCCTGACTTTTACCTTTACTCTGTCTCTCTTTTCCTCCTACTCTAATCCATACTTCCTTTTCTTAGCTGGGTTCTTTCACAAACACAGATTTAGTTATGTCACTTTGTACTTAAAAATTTCCAATATTACTCAATTTTCTGAAAAATAGCATTCAAATTGCTTGGCAAAAAACATCAATACCTTTTATAATATGATCTCCATTTGCTTTTTTTCTAGTCTTTTATACAATTCTCATCACAAACTTTATGGTTGGATTGCCCTATGGTGAGCAGGTCTCTAGGTCTCCCCAGCGATCCATGTCCTCCTAGAGTTGCTTTCCACTGAGTGAAGATAGAACCTGTGACTTGTTTCTAATCAACAGAAAACATGATAGAATGTCATAGACGTAATTAGATTGCACTATGTAACAAAAAGCCTGGAGGTGCACCATTGTGGCATCTGATCCTGTTAGATCTTAGAAGCTAAGCAGGGTCAGGCCTGGTTAGTACTTGGATGTGAGACAACATGGGAACACCAGGTGCTGTCAGCTTGGGAGAAGGACTGGGCAGCCCATTCCCAAAACAAAATCTGCCATTGAAAATCCTATGAATAGCAGAGAAGCACTAACAATAGTGTTTCGCCTGTTGTACATAGGGTCCCTATGAGTCAGATACCAATTCCATGGACCTAAAACAACAACATGTAACAAAAATAATTAGCAGTCATTCCCATCACTATGTGGCATTATAGAAGAGTCTGTCTTAAGAGAGGAGAGAGAGAATCTGCCTTCTTGGCTCTGAAGAAGGAAGGTGCTATACTGTGAAAAGCCTCTGAAGAGGCCACATGGCTGGGAAAGCGGCTGCATCTAGGAGCAGAGAAGAGCTGGTCAACAACTGGAAAGATACTGGGAATCTCAAACAATCGCAGCAAATGAATTCTACCAAGAACCTGAATAAACTTGGAAATGGATTTCTCCTCATTCCAGGCCCCAGGTGAGAACACATTATGCCTGATGTTTTGATTTCAGCCTTGTGTGTTCAGCACACAGACACCTAACCATGCAAAGTACAAGATTTAAAAAAAAAAGGGTATGTTATTCCAAAAAGCTGGGAAATTTGTAGTAATTTCTTTATGAAGCCAGAGAATATGAATACATGTTCATAGTCTCCTAAACATACAATGCCTGTCCATACCTATGGGCACTGCTTCTGTAGCTATGTCTTTCCCACTAACTAAAGAATTCTTGTGCGTGGTTGAAATCATACTCCTTATCTTCTTTTTGAAGATGTCTCTGGCCTAAAACTTTTGAATTACACTCTCTTCAGTATTCTCATATAACTGTCATAAATGAAATATAATGTATTGTACCATGTCTTCTTGCTAACCACTTGTTTGTGTGCATATATATCTGTACATAGAGAGAAATATATAAGGTCAGATTTTTTTTAAATTGGGAGTTTAAATTACATTTAAGGATTATTACTTATGAGAGAGGACTTCCAGAACCGCTTCAGAAAGTGGCAAGAGTGATGTGATAACTGTGTTTAAAACCAAGGGGAGTATTTGGAAGGGGATTAGTGGTAATGTGTCTTTTACTATAACTTTTTTTTACTTTAAACGCTCACCATATTTTTGGTTAACAATTCATCTATCAATTGCAAAGAAAGGAAATTCAGTTCATTCCTATTTTTCCATCATCAATTACCAGTGTTTGGTACACATTTATGTATTCTCAATGAGAGAAAGCACTTTTTATGTAATAATTATTATAAATATTAATAAAGATTAATAAATCTAAGATTAATAATACTGTCATTAAAGAGCCTTATGTCCAAGGCACTGTGCTAAACATCACATACATTTACATTTATTCTCATGAGATAAGCATTAGTACTCATATTGTAAAGTTAAAAAAGCTGAAATTTGGGGCTTGTAGTTGGTCTTGTGGTATTTTAAAATTCCCATCATCTCCTTCATACCCTACTCTTTTGCTCACTAAAAACAACGTTTTCTTTGGTGATCTCTCATTCTCCAAAGTAATGACAATGCAATCTACCATCAATTTTAATGCCCTTCTGCCATATGTGACCCAACCAAGGCCAGCCAGATTCTCCCCTAATGTGTAAAATGAGGCTATTAAGAGACAGTACATCATTTTTATCTTACATGAGCCTACATTGCATGTTAGAACTACTACTGAGCATTTTCTGGACATCAAAGAGGACAGTGCATACAGAGTGAAGTCAAATATGCCGAGAAAATCAGAATCAATAAATATGTCAAGAAACAGAACTAAGCCTGATTTGTTTGAGCTCCTGAGTTAAACAGTTACTGAAACAAAATTTGTCCCTAACAGGAATATGAATTAATAATTCCCTCTATACTTCAGCTAGGTTAGTTGGTATTTTTCTGGAAAATATAAAAAACCCTGCGTGGTACTGATAGCAAATGATAAAATAAGTGTTTAGATTCAGCTCTACCCAAATCCCATGACCATAATTTTACAATGATCTCCTGCTTTCTTCCTTACTACAATGCAAACTCTTAATAAAACCCCTGAATTAATGTCCTTATATATATTATATAATATCCATAGTATCTTAATTATAATTATAATAACAATGGTCATTTATCATATATAACATAAAAATAATTACAATAATATTTGTTGTTAGGTGTCCAACTCATAGCAACCCTACATACAACAGGGGACACACTATTTCCAGTGCTTCTCTACTATTCATAGGGTTTTCAAGGGCAGATTGTTTTTTGGGAGAGGGTTGCCAGATCCATCTCCCAAGTACAGCACCTGGTGTTCCCAGGTGGTCTCCCATCAAAGTATTAACCCGGCCCAACCCTGCTTAGCTGCTGAGGTCTGATGGGATCAGAAGATACAGTGGTATGGGTGCAGGCTAATTACAATAATAATAGTAGTAATTTATTTTATACATAAAGAAGTGTCATCCAGAAGTGCAGTGAATGCTTAAATTTTTAAAAATTACCATAAAATGCATATTGCCACTTATTCTCCCCCCAACTCCTCCTGCCCCACCCATTACCACCCCCACCCCCACTCCTGCTTCCTCAAGCAGTTTTGGAAATCCTCTTTTGTGAGTGTCTTTAGTTGTGCTGTTGTTGCTGCCTGGATATCCTGAATAGATTCAAAATATTTATGACTCATGGCCATTTTGACTTTAGGGAAGAGGTAGAGATCACATGGTGTTTCAGTGAATAAGATAGATGAGGACACATCATAATATTTATTTAATAGAAATTGCTGTACTATAAGTGTTGTTCATGATCCATGATTTAGGGCCACTTTAAAACACTCTTTCAACTGTAGCTCACCAGACTGACAGCACCAAACCTTGTCACACACTGTTAACTAAGGTTCCACAACCTGTGAGGTGCTTCCCATATTATAGAACCCTCTCTTTTTGCTGGATGGTACTCTGCAGCAGTATTCACCATATTTTTTGGTCACACCACATATTTATTATGCAAATGCACTTTAGGTATGTTATTATCCCTTCAAAGTAAATATGTGAAATGATAAGCAGGGCTGACGGTCTATACTCCCTGCATTTTTCCTCTAATAAAATGTTGAATAAAACAATACTTTCATAGAGTATCCAAGAACACGTTGAAACAGGAATCATATGTTAACCTACTTCTTTGTTTAAAAATGCATTGCTGAAGCTTTCTTTAGTCAGCTAAGTAGTGAAGAAGAGAATAGACATTGTCCTAGTATGTAGCATTCCTAACAAGACAGAATTTGCGTCTATGAATGAACTGCACAATATTATTTATTGCATTATACAAAGGTAAGTTTTATTGTGTCACTGCTATGGTTAGTTGCATTTAGAACATAGACCTCAAATTCAGCTACTCATTTTCCTTCCAGTTTTCTTAACAATGTAACATACCATTATTTGATGAATACCAGTGCTTAAAGATGAGCATACTGTCATACTGTTTTTTAAAGCCCTGTGATTTTTTATCTCCATAGAATAGCCAAAGTACATATGCCTATTTTACTTAATTTTATACTGTGTAAACAGTTTAAGAAGACAAAAGTTAAGATATCTCACCCAAAATCATAGGTAAGATTTACCACTCTAACATTAAAATGTCATCTAAGTTCAGAAATCAGACAGATACATCATATGAGGTAAAGATATAAAGGTATATGAAAGGTATAAAGAAGAAACAGAATCTGAAAACACTCTTGAGTGTCCTGGAATCATGAAAAAACTTTCACATCTTTGCTTCTTTTTCACTCCTACTCTCCTGGCAAAGATACCAACTTACATGTTATGGGTTAAATTGTGCCCCCTCAAAAACTATATATTAAAGTCTTCAGACTTTGTACCTCCACATTTGACCTTATTTGGGAATCAGCTCATTGAGAATGGAATTAGTTAAGATGCAATAATACTGCAGTAGGGGAGGCCCCTATGCCCATACAACTGGTGGCCTTAGAAGAAGACTGCCATGTAAAGACAGAGATGGGCAGGGAGAGTACCGCATGACCACAAAGGAAGAGGTTGGGTTTATGCAGCTGCAAACCCTAGAGGAAACCACCAGAGGCTAAAAAAGAGGCAAGAAAGGATTCCCCTGTAGTTTCAGAGAGTGGCCCTGTCAACCCCTAGGCTTGTTACTTCTGGTCTCCAGATCTGAATGAATAAATTTCTGTTGTTTCAAGTCAATCAATTTGTGATACTTTGCTACTATAACCAAGGGAAAGTAATATATCAGGTTAAGTTCCAAATCTGCTTTTCTTTTGATGCATAGGGCCATCAAAGATGGTGGAGAAAATAACACAACCTGTGGTCTGGTCTCTGTAATTCAATGGCCACAGAGCTAAAAATAAAATAAAAAATAAAAAAATAAACCAAAAAAGTCTGTTTCATAACAATCCTATTACATTTCTCTAGGAAATCCAGTTTCCCACACACTGAAAGGTGATGTCACAAAGTCTCCTCTTCTAAATTTTCCAGTGGCCTTATAGCCTGTTCTGAATGCTCTGTCTTTATACCTCATTGGCACCATAGAAATAATTTAAATAGACTTCCTTACCTTCTACCACCACTTTACAAATATGACAAAATCTGTACAAATATTCTTTGTTTTTCTGTTACAGAAGGAGAAATGGGCTTCCATTACTCAAACTCAATTCTTTCTATAGAGTTCTTATATGTTCCCTTTCACCACAAGAACATTAATCCTTGTTCAACTACATAATATTTTCCTTACCTAATGTTCTAGACTTCTAATATTAGTCTGTTAGGAATACAATTCCAGTAATATTTTGTTAAAGCAAAGACAAAGTAAAATTTCTGACCATAAATATCCCTCCATTTAATCCCATTTCTTTTTTCCTCTTCAGAACATAGCTTTTTAACAGGGTGAGTGCATCTCTTTCTCTATACCTTCATCTTCTCTTTTCATTTTGTAAAGTACATCATTCCAACTCTGTCCCCTCCACTCATTGTAACACTTATTATCAAGATTACCAAATATCATGTTGCCCAATCCACCAGTACTTCTTCATTTTCATTACATGAGAACTTTTTTCTTGAAAAAATAAAATTTCCAGAATTATGTCACCATAATGTTAATTTTCAAGAGGAAAAATTAGAAATATATATCCAGAGATCTACTTCAAGAATGAATATAAACACATAACTTTTAGCCAGATATGGTAGAGCATGCATGTAATCTCAGAGAATTGGCAGGTGGGGGCAGGAAGACTGCAAGTTCCTTACCAAAGGGTAAGACAGTCCTGCCCATTCCTGTCAGCTCTGACTGTCCCAGTAAATGCCATGCTGAAGACTATGTCCTAGGAGTTTTCTCTTGTTTCTAACACAGATTGGGCCTGCTAGAATTGCTAGGGGAGTCAATCTTTACTGGAGGAGGATTCCTTGATTGTGGAGAATAACTATACAACTTCCTTTCTCCTTGGATGGGACAATTCTGAGTCAAGTTCTCAGTCTTCTAGAAATTGAGTGGAACTTCAGCCCTGGTAGCTCATCACACAAGTATGGGCTTCCTACTCCTTGTTCCTAAATTGCTTTCTCACCTGTCACCATACCCTTGGTGATTCCTTAAATCAGCTTCCAAACAAATTAATCATGCTGAAAAAGAATGAGAGAGAGAGAAACAGATAGATTTATATTTATATATACTGCATGAAAAAAAATCTGCTGCAAAATAGCCAATGCTTCTGTATTTATTACATTATTAAGGCTTTCATCCAGGTGCATTCTTCCCCTCTCTAGTGTTTGGGTTTTTGTTTCTTTGGTTTTTTTTTTTTTGAGACAGGTTTGCAAACATAAAGTTTTACTCTAGTGAGTTCATTCATGTCTTTGGACATTACTCAAGCATGAAAAGGCTTTCCCATATTGTTCACATGCATAATGTTTAGCAGCAGTGTACATATGTTCACATTTTTAAACATCACTCGAAGGAGCAAAGGATTTCCCACACTGCTTACATATGTAGAGTTTCTCTCCAATATGAATACTTTCATGGAGTCAAAAGGAATTGCAATTAGTGAAGGTTTCCCACATTACTTGCATTCATTGGGTTCCCTTCCAGTGTGAATTTGTTCATATCTTCAAACCTTACCCATGGAACAAAGAATTTCCCACATTGCTTACACACATAGTGTTTCTCACCAGTATGAATCTGTTCATGTCTTTGAGCTTTACTAACAAAAGAAAAGCCTTTCCCATATTGCTTATATACATATAGTCTCTTTCCAGTGTGAATCCTTTCATGGTATTGAAGCAAACTGAGAGAAGTAAAGACTTTACCACATTGATTACATATATACAGTCTTTCAAGAGTGTGAATTTGTTCATGCTTTTGGGTGTTACTTAAACAACAAAAGGCTTTATTACATTTCTTACATATATAGAACTTCTCTCCCATGTGAACCTTTTCATGGAGTCAAAGGAAACCATAATTAGTAAAGACTTTATTACATTGCTTGCATATAGAGGGTTTCTCTCTAGTGTGTTTGTTTATGTCTTCAGATGTTACTTATGGAAGTAAAGTCTTTCCCACATTGCTCAAATACATAGGCTTTTTCTACAAAGTGAATCCATTCATGGAGTCAAAGGGAACTGGAATTAGTAAAACCATTTCCACAGTGCTTGCATGCATACACAGAGTTTCTTTCCAGGGTGAGTTCATTCATGTATTGGAACATTATTATACCAAGAAAAGACTTTCCCACATTGCTTACATTCATAGGGTTTCTTTCCGGTGTGACCACATTCATGCTTTGGAAAGCGCTGGACAGAACGGCTGGCTTTCTCATTTACTTTCAGTTCATACTTTCAGTTCATATCTTCTCTCCAGGAACTTGATAAGCAGGTGATTTGTTTCCACTCATTACTATGATGGTCATTTTTCAGATGAATGACCAATGAGTGTTGCAGGTTTTTATCTACTTAAATGCAGCTGCAGAGCTCTTTGTGATTTACGGCAGAGATTTTAATCTGAGGGGCTCTGCAGAAGAGTTCTCAGAATTATCAGGAACCCTGATGGCAAACTCTTGGGGGCCTCCTGCTCCTTGTCACTTGGAGTCTTTGCAGATCTGCCTGTTAGTGATTATAATGGTAACAATCAGTACATGCTGACTCTTACGTTACCTAACTGCCATGTTCTTTATGTTAGCTCTGTTACTATGTTATGTTTTAAACTTATGCTTTTTGATGTTGTCCTTTAAGCTGACCCTGAGCTTTGTTTAACCTTAATAAAGTAGACACAGCCTTCTAGGCAGCACTCTAACTTGTAAGAGGGTTGAGTCATTCATTGTGATTCTCTCATCTGATGAGTCCACCTGGATTTTGGGGACCAAGCAAAAACAAATGAGGACTTCACTACACACACAACTTTTGTACTCTGGGAGGCTTTCTAGTTCACAATAGGATTTGGAATCTTATTGATTTTTACACATTGACTACCTTTACACTTGCACCATCTTTGACCACTTGACTTAGATTTCTCCTGGGATTTTTGTAGCTATCTCCAATGTTTCCATTCCTGTTTTCTTTTTTCTTTCTTTCTTTCTTTCTTTCTTTCTTTCTTTCTTTCTTTCTTTCTTTCTATTTTTTCAATTTTTGGCGTCTGGGGTCCCTGGCTAACTTTGTACAGCTATAGCTGTCATTTCATTTTCTGATTGCTTTGGGAGTGGACTGCCACATCCTTCTCCCATTTTTGTGGTGCTGGGGAATGAACATGGTCCTCAGAGAGTGCAGAGAAGTGTTCCACCAACTGAGCTAAACCTCAGCCCTCCATATCTCGGCTACTGTGAATGACACTGCAATAAACATGGATGAGCAGGTATATCTATACTTTATTGACATATTCCTTCAGATATATACCCAGCAGTCTCTTATTCTTGACACAATTTCTCTACATTTCTTGACAATCCTGGAGTTTTCAGTCCTTGATGTCAATTGCATCCCTTCAGAAGATTTCATCTGGACCCATAGCTTAAACATTACCTCCAAAATGAGGACACAATCAATTCTGTTCTGCCTCCTCTGGCTTCTACACAGGTTTATGTGATCAAGTGTTTGAAATATTCTCTTGGAAGATTTAACTGGTACCTCAAATGAGGCTTATTTAAAATGAATAAAACTGTGTATTCTCCATTCTTTCCAATCTCAGAAAAAGACATCATCAACTAGATGCTTACTCCAAAAGCTTTGAAGTTATACTTAATTATTCATTTTCCTCTCCTCCCTCTACTCACCTTCAATCCAAATTTCATTAGTTCCAACTTTAAAATATAAAATGCCCATACTTCTCATTATTTTTATTACCATCAGTCCACCAAGACTGTACCATCTTTGCCTCCATTATTGAAATAGCCTTCCATACAAACCAAATACTTCTACCTTTCTATTCATCCCCTCTACAATTTGCTTTCCAAACAACACCTATAAAGTATTACCAACTAGGTGCCTGAAGTACATATCTAACATGGAAATATTTAAATTAAGTCTGGATTTCATTAGGAAGACAATATGGCTTACAATTTACCACAGCCTCTTCTCTTTTGTCTTCACTAAGCACACTCCTTTCATTGAGCTACCTGCCTACCTCCTATAGTCAGTTGAGTTTTAATCATGATCATGCCTTTTCAAAAAATCTAAATCAAATTAGCTCATGATCCTACTCAAAATGATGATCCCTTTAATGTCTCATCACTTTATTAGAGTGTATTTGACACTCAGCATCTGCAAGACTGCCCAACTCAATATCTACCTCCCTCTCTGTCCTCAGGGCTGGGATTTAGCTCAGTTGGTACAGTGCCGCTCTGCAGTCTCTGATGTCCAAGTTCGATTCCCAGCGCCGCAAAATGGGAGAAGGACATGGCAACCTACTCCCAAGGCAATCCCGAAACAGTCAGCCATTGAAAACCCTATGAGTGTCGCTATGAGTCAGACTCAACTCGACGGCACCTAACAACAACAACAACTCTGACCTCATTGTGTATCACCAGGCTCCCTTGCTCACTAGGATCAACCACACCACTTCATATTGTTGTGATCATTCTTCAAGTATGTTGTTGTTGTTAGGTGCCATCTAGTTGGTATCCGACTCATAGCGACCCTACATACAACAAGGGAAACACTATTGTCAGTGCTTCTCTGCTGTTCATAGGGTTTTCAGTGGTGTATTGATTTTTGGGAGTGGGTTGCTGGTCCACCTCCCAAGCCTACAGCACCTGGTATTCCCAGGCAGTCTCCCATCCAAGTACTAACCTGGCCCCACCCTGCTTAGCTTCCAAGATCTGACGAGATCAGATGCCACAGGGCTATGGCTGCAGGCTCAAGTATGTTAGAGTTCTTTTATTCCATAGACATACTTTTTTTTTCCTTCTTGAAATGCTTTCCCATACCCATTGGGAATGTAGTGATTTTATTACTCAAATCTTAGCTCAAAGGTCACTTCATCAAAAAACAGCTTCAATGAGTGTTCTCCTCTGCCATTTATAGACCTCAAATAATACTCTTTTCATATTCTCTGTTTTACTCCCTTCAAAAACTAACATATTTTCCTTCCATTATCAAATCTATCTGTTAACATGATAAATGTGAATCTTCTCTAGTCAAAATGTAAGATACTTTGGAGTAGGAACTATAAATTCCTTCCCTGATTCATCTCCAGCACCTAGAGTTTTGTGGCACAGAAATATTAATGAAAACAGAAATTCAAATCCACTTTTCCATTTTCAACTTTGGTATAGTCACCATTCCATGGTGATTTGCCACACTCAGGAAGTCTGTATATAAACTTATTGTCTGTATATGAACTTTCTCGAAGTGTTCATTGTAATAAATACATTTTATCCTTGGTTTCATCACCCTGACCAAAACTGGTAAAAGTATTACAAGGTCATGTTGGCCAAATCAGAGTAAAATAAATGGTAAAAATTGTATACACATTTTAAGAGATGTTATCCGTGGATTACTTTTTGAAGATGAATTGAATAACCATAGCAATGTGTAGTATGATGTCCTGGATTATATTTCTACTATCATACCAAAACAAGCATATGATACATTCTTAAAACAGCAGAATGGAAATTTTTTGTCCCAAGATGTGCATACATTTTTTGGCACTTTGTGTGTGCATGTGTGTGTGTGTGTGTGTCCATTTGTATACAAATATGTCCCTGTCCCTTGTAGTTTTATCAGACAATAAACAGCAGTGGTTTAAAAAGAGCACAAATTCTGGAACTTCAACAAGATTCAAATCTCACTTCTGCTATTTTTATCCATGCGACCTTGAGCATCTTGTTTAATTTATCTGTCTTGGTTTATTTATGTGTAAAGGAGAAATAATAGTATTTACTTCACAAAGTTGTGAAAATAAGTTTGTGTTTTGCACTAAAAATATTGTCTGGAACATAAAAGGTAATCAATTGTATTACATAATTTTATTGTTTTTTATTTTTTAATGACAAATATAGATATTCAAGTGAATGGAATAAAGTAAGTAGTAAAGTCTAAGTTATAGAGTAGAATTGCTAAAATATTTAAGAATTCCAACTAGCTTCTAATATTCACATTTCTAAATGGAAGGAAAGCACACACTTTAATGAGTGTTTCTATTTAAGTGGTTTAGTCTTGACTTTTTAAAGCAATATGAAACTGTCATTTGAGACAGACAAGTTATCACATTTTACAAAGTAAAAATCTGTGTGATATATCATTATTCAAATTCTGTTTGAAGCTCACTATGCAGAAATAATGATGAAAATATTCAGTCTAATAATGGAAAATCAATAGATGTCATTGAATTATCAGCTGAAACAAATTTAGAATGCTGTTATATTATTATTTATTAAGTCAATATTTGTCAAATTAAAACTAATATTTTTCCTTTGGCTTGAAAAATTATGTATACACTCTCCTTTTCTCAAAAAAACTGATTAGAATTAAAACAATGAATATATCAGCAAATGAGACCATAAACATTTTTACCAATGAGGTTTGACTGTGTTTTGCTTAAGACTTGCTTTTAATTAAAACATAAAAATTGTGCATATTTATGTGGTAATGTGTTATACTTTGATGCATGTATATATTGTATATCAGATTTGATTTTGATTACTGACTTAATTATCATGTTTTAGATTAAAATAATGTCAAAAGCATGTACTGTTTTAAAGACAAAAAAAATAGACCAAGAATATGCTGAGCATTAGAAGACTATAACTCAAGAAAAAGAAATTATTATTTCAATTATTACATACCTAATTGTTTTCTGCCCTAGCACCAATTATGTCATGCTTATATTTTAACCATCTTTAGACATCAATGGTTCAAAGTTATTTTTAATGACAGAGTTATTAAAAATTATCAAAGATTGAAAAAGAGAATTTGCCCTGGGTAAACTAGAGAAATTTCTTTGGCTTTAATCTTTGGTCACTTTTGCACCAGCAGCACAGCAGACAGGTACTGCTCAGTGTGGCCACCTAGCCTGAGCAGTTCTCTTAGCTGAGTCCTTCACTCAGGTTAAGCTAGGTCCTTGACTTCTTCACAAAAAACAAACATTTCAGAATGAGTCAATGAGAGTGAAACAAAGTTGTAGAGTTTATTAAGTCCACACTTTAGAAAAATGTGGGCCTTCAGAGAGGTAGTGATAAGCATCTAGGACACAGGCATGGGCTTCCCAGGAAAGCTAAAAAAGAAAAGGCCCCTGGGCATGTGCTCTCTTCAGTTCTCTTTATCCAGGGCATGCCCTATGTGACATCAGCCCTGGGCACCCAGCGTGCTATGAGACCCAAGTGCCTAGAAAGTCACCTGCCATGAACTAGGGAGGTGCCAATAAGACCAAATGAAAGGCTCCATTATTTAAGTTTAAGAAAAAATGCAGGAGGGTGTTCCCTGGGCATGTCCCAAAGAAGCACAAAATTACTGAGGGTAAAACAAGGTCAAACTCAAAGGTACAGACATTTTTGACACCAAGTGTAGCTTATTACCATTTTACCATTTTCATTATTCAAAAAGTCTCTCCAAAATAATGTCTCTTTGCAGGCAGTCCTCACAGCAATTTTTGGTAGTTGTGTCAAAGTTCTTGACTCTCAGCTGGCAAAATTCAAAGCAGATTCTGGGGTGAAAGCTCTTTCCCTTTCCATATCCCCCAAATTTCCCTTTCTATCCTGCCTCAATTCCATCTGTTATAACCCTGCCTAGCAATACTTCTGCAGAATTTCTAAATCGTGACAGATTCATATCCTTTTCTGTTCTCCTGATGTGCATTTAGCTAAATATATTTCTTGAAAATATATATTGTATTTCCACAAAGCAGAATCGTTTCACCCTTATTTATAATTTAAATTGAATGTGGGAAATTTGTCCATCTATGTGCCAACAATTCATTTTTTTTTTTCTGACTTTCTCAAGGGAAATTCAATGTGTGATAAGATCGTCAGCTAAGATTCACTGTTGGAGCTGGAGGAATGGCTCGGTGGTAGAGTGCTTACCTATCCTGCACAAGACCCCAGGTTCTATCCCAACACCACAATTTTTTTTTAATTAATTAATTAACTAAAAAAAAGTCACTGTTAATTTTAATTAATGGAAGTTTTGTCACCTACTGTTGCTGTTGCTGTTGCTGTTGTTGTTAGGTGCTGGTCAGTCAAGTCTGACTCATAATGACTGTAAAACAAAACGAAGCAAGACCCAACATTGTGCCAAGCACACCATCTTTTTTTCTGTTTAAGTCCATTGTTGTAGCCACTGTGTCAATCCATCTAGCTGAGGGTCTACCTTTTTTTTCACTGACTGGCCATTCTCCCAAACATGATGTCCTTCTCCATGGATTAGTTCCTTCTGACAACAAATTCAAAATATGTAAGATGCAGTCTAACCATCCTTGCTTCCAAAGAGAACTCTGGTTGTCCTTCTAGGGCAGATATATTGGTTCTTTTGGCAGTCAATGGCATATTTAATATTCTGCTTGAGCACCATAATTTATGTGCACAGACATCTATGAAGTGAAACTGAAGAGAATTCTAGAACTTACTGTCTGAAGAGAAGAAAGAATGTTTCCCTAGTAAAACTCTGAGCAAAGAGCGCAAGTCAGAAATGACCTAAGGGTGCCTTGGATGGACAAAGAAAATGTCCACAGAATATAGAAAACAAATTGTCATTCCTATTGTGCAGCCCTTGATATAGTTTATTGAAGCTTATCGACTCCAGAGTTTTTGAAAATAATATTTTTTCTTAATATCAGCCTATTCATCACTACACATAACCCTACAAAGACTAATCAAGTAGGTTTTAAGGTAACTCTCACTAGCAGATATACACTGTGACAGAAATATGGTGGACTCACTTGTGTAAACAGTGGATATCAAGTAAAACAACCTCAACAAGTAGTTATATTAAAATATATTTAATGAAAGAATTAGAAGCAAATTTTACTAGAAGAAAATTTTCATAAAAAAGAAACTGAAATGCTTAGAAAACAAAATTTAAGTTTTAGAATGAATAAAATAACTCAAATAATGAATTTAATAGATTAACTGAAATACAGAAGGAATTATAATAGATTTGGAATATCAGAAAGAAGCTTTATTTATATTCTTGTCAAGAACATACTGAAAATTACATCTCATGATACAATAGATTACTTTAAAAGGAATGAGTATAAGAAAAGGAAGTGTCCAAGATATCTTAAGTTTGCTAAAAGTAACATTTTCTCCATAGACAATTAAAGACAATGGACTGAAAGATTATTGTTTAGTCTATTTTGATGTTATCTTTCTTCTCTATAGTGAAGAGTTTTTAAGCCTAGTATGAAGAGTTTCTTAGGCTCTTTTTCTAGGAGAGATGGTTTCTATATTACACAAAACAAATCCTTTTAAAATTGATGGAACTATTATTTGAATGAGTCATTATCACCATAAGGACATTCACATGTACAAAACTAGAGTAATTGAAGTGACTCAGGACTGGTTTCAGTGTAATACTAACCATCTGCATTTATTAGCTGTAGAAGTCACAGTTACTCAAATGGGAAGAGAGCCAAAGATAAAGCAACCTTAATAGGTTTAATGAATAACTTGCATTTTGTCTGTCCTGGATAATAATAAATAAAAGTATGAACATATGGATGTATAGACAAATATGTGTATATTTCATGAATAAATTAATATTTTGTCTCCTTCCAATACACATCATTCTTGTATGAACACAGTAGTGTTCAATAAATATATGTGCAAGGTATTACATGAATTTTTTAGGTTAATAACATTTTATCCATGTTAAATGATATATGCTACGAGGACTTGGAGTTGGTCCCTCTAACTGACAATTAAGCTTTATCAACCAGTAGTGTGATTTGTAACAGAATATGCTAAGTTTGCTTTACTGTTTGTCAGGTACAATATATTGTACTAAAAGGATTGAATTATTTTTAGTAATGTTTATAAATTTGTCTTTGCTTTTCAATTTCATTTTCTTAGATGTCCTCTTACAGAGTTTTAGGTGTTTGAGGAAACAACAGTCATCTCATTGAAACTGTTCCCAGAGAATCTAAAAAATACATGTTTGAGTGTTCCAATTTACTTCCTCTGAGACAAAATTTATAGCAGTCAACTATCTATCATAGACTAAATGCATCCTTTAGTCAAATTAACAGAGATGACATGATGTAGACACAGTTATATCTCACAATACCAAAATGGTTTCTGTATTTGTATTTTTTAATTGTCAATTGCAAATCTATCTCTTATTCTATTTATTACTCTCAATCTACTTATTACAGTATAAGATATACTCATGCCATATTCAAAATGCTATTACATGTTCCTAGTTTCCTGAACAAATAACTTAGATTATTCATTACACAAAGAATACTTTTTTGATTGGGTTTAAAATATGAGGTAATACTTTAACCTGAAATAGTTATTGTGAAGCAGAAGTTCTCTGCAATGCTACATCCTGAAACAGAATGAGCTAGAATAAAAATTATTT
>VMDO01025357.1:0-28337 GCA_007922755.1 Pedetes capensis
ATTGGTTGTGGAAACCTTTCTCTCCAGATATGATTTGTTGTTAAACAAGTTCCCAGTTATAATGAACCATTCAGGTCTATTCAGAGGAGTAAGCATTAATTTAGATATTTTGAGCATGTTTTATATATTTTGTTAAAAAATTTTACTCACTGATGTCCAAAATTGATGATCCCAGATTATGTAGACATTAGACAAGGAAAGCACCTGCAATGTCATGAAAAAGAATATATCTTCATTTGGAGGTTGGCAAATGAGACTTCTGCTTTCACTACAACATCAGCTGTCAAAGATTGCGGCCTGTGGAAGGGTTGTAAAGTACAAACATATTTTGAGGTGTTTTGGGAAACAAAAATCAAATGGGAAAATCAATGATTTCAATCCCAAAAATCAAACATCAGACTCATCCCTTACCATAATATTGTATTTTTCTGCTTGACATTGGTCACAGAATGTGAAAGAAAACAAGCACTTTAGTGTCCATTCAGAAAGCTGATGCTGGTATAATTTTATGTCAGGATAAATTACAGAAAGTGGTATGATATTGTATTTTTTCCCCATACTTGATAAGCTTACTTCTGATCCTTATTTCCATCCAAGTCATGGCAGAATTTTCTTTTGGAATTTGAGCCAGTGTCTTCATTTTGTTGTTGTTAGGTCCCATGGAGTTGGGTCTGAGTCATTGTGACCCTATGTGCAACAGAACGAAAGTCTCCTTGACACTGTGCCATGACTAGCACTATGTCAGTGCTTCTCTACTATGTATAGGATTTTCAATGGTTGATTGTTTCGGGGTTGTTTCAGAAGTAGGCTGCCAGATCTTTCTCCCATTTTTTGTGGTGCTGGAGATTGAACCCAGGGCCTCAGAGTGTACAGAGAAGCACTCTACCAATTGAGCTAAATCTCAGACCAATGTCCTTATAGCTCTCTTGAATTTCATTGACTGTGTCAAGAGAAAAGATACCTCTTCCACTGATCAGTTGCTCTGGTTGTTTTCTGAATTGGTTTGCTTTTGGAAAATTAATACACTGATATTAAATTGTAGTTAATCCAGCTCTGTATAGTGGAAAAGTAAGAATTATTATTCTTATTGCAGTAACCAACCATTTAGGCATCTGGCTTGCAATTAGCCTCAGCATGTTTTATTTGCTCAAAGAACAAATACTACCACCTTATTTTCCCTCACATATAGAAGAGAGATAACAGTGTCTTTTAGAGATACTGGTGAGGATTTTGGTGCTTCTCTTTTCTAATTGCATGATGGTAAACATGTATGAAGCATTGCAAGTACATGAATATGTGGAAAATGTGGCTTGGAAGACCGAATGAGGCACATTTCAAATCTTTCAAATATGACTGTATTCATTTCAGCGAACTTCATGCCATTTATTACATCCTTTGATCTACTTTTTGCTGTTAATCTACTTCCTGTGTGAATATCTCAGGAAAAGCAGCTGTATGGTAAAGGATCCCAAGATCCGAGTACTATGATCCATATTAAGGCTTTGCAAAACTGTGGTCTCCTTTCTCTTGTTATTTGCCATGTACTCTCTGTCTGTGATCATATGAGTTGGAGTTCTAATATCATAGAGTGAAACAGTCCCCTTACTTTGCCATGCTGCTGCAATCATCTGTCCTTCAAGGCATTCGTTTGCTCTTTTTTGGGGAAGCAAGAAGCTGAAACAGATCTTTCTGTCAGCTCTTTGGTGGGCAATGTGTGGTTGAAAGAACAGAAATCTTCAAGGCCAGAGATCAACCAGAGAGACCGGGTGTATCTTCTAGCAGAAAGCAGACTGAAGGAGTCTGTAACATTTTATGCTTCCAACCAGAGTGCCCATAGTGTATATAGGAGTAATTTATGAAGATATACCTAGAAAGTGTTTTACATAAGCTTATTAAATCAAAGGATACAAGAAAGTGTATATTACATGTGCTAGAAAAGCATAAGAAAGATTGTCAATCATTTTTAATCATTTTTGATGCAAAAAATATGCAAAATATGGTAGGAAATTTTCCAACACATAGGAGCCAGGTGTATTTTGCCTACCTACTCTATGTTATCCTCTACTTAATGAACTTTTTTATGTGTACTTATGCATTATATGGAACTATTAGCTTATTTCAGGAAATATTGCTCCTTTTCTTTGTCTTTGTTCCCATAAATGTTTAGCTTTCAACGTTTTTCCTGAAACTTTCTCACATTGCTGAGATCACATCTGTCTTGTTTTTTGCTCATTCCCACCACCTACAAGCCAGCACAGATACAAGTTGTCAGAATGGCATTTACTGAAAAAATAAATGGATGGATGAATGGACTATATTAGGGTTGCTTAACTTTAAATTAATAGGTACATAGATATACAGATAAATAAATGAATAAATAAAGCAAACACTACAAAATCTGCATGTTGCATGGAATTCTCGGCTCTGATTTCATGTTGAAGTTACAAACTTGTCCAAATGGAAACATTTTTCAGAACAAAAGACTGGCTATTCTGCAATTCTAGAGAGAATATTTTAGCCTTGATGTTGCTATGCCAGGCATGGACATATGTAGTATATCATCATTGTTGTTGTTATTAGGTGCCATCGAGTTGGTATTCAACTCATAGCGACCCTTATAGGGTTAGCAAATTTAAAAATAATATAAAATATTTTCATAAATCTGCATATGCCTTTCTACTGAGAATTACACACTATTTTATGATAGTTTCTATTTTTTTATACACAAAAATGTAATTTGACTTTTAGGAATTTGACTTTTAGTTAGTAACCAGCTTATTATACTACCACTTACCTATATCCCCATCCCAAAGATTTCCTTCTGACCTATTATTTTAATATATTTTGTGCAATAACCTTTCTAAAACTTTTAATTGTCATATTTTAAGCTTGTACAATATTGAACAAATATCAATAGTACAATTTCACAAATTTCTTAGCCTGGGGATTCTAAAATGTGACCCAAAATCTGGAATTCAAAAGATAATCTTTGGTTGGGATGTTAGGTTCAGGGCAGAGATGAAGACATATGAAAATTGAGTTAAGAGAGGAGGTGAAGCTGTGTGGTGTGATGAGGAGTGTGCTGATGATCACTTCACAAGGAGCTGAAAGGCAGCATAGTGCTCAGGATGTCGGCCACTTAGCCTCCAGCATTTTTCCAGGAAAGCCCAAGAGGGAGGCAGGACTAGTTTTAGTCATGGAAAAGTGAAAGGAGCAGTATTCAAACTACTCAGGTCTCTTCTTTATTCTGGTATCCACTGGCCAGGGATTATCTTAAGTAGAATCACAGACTTTTGCTTTTTTTGCATTATATCATCTAGCCCCTTCTTGGTTATTTGCAAAGTAAGATCTCATGCACACAAAGTGGAGCTCAATTATAATACAAAATAGAAGGATTATCTGGACCACATAGAGGCTGACCTAGAGAATAGGAGAGACTCAGGATCTCTAAGGACGCACATAGGTTTGTACCCAATGCTTTCCACCCCTTGTATTTCCATCCCTTGTTTCACAGTAGAAGTAATATAGTCCTGATACGAAACTGAGAAGTGTGGTATAGATTGTAACACAGAAAATTTATGTTTCCCAGTAATGGCTAATAGGTGTGTTTGTGCCCTCCAGCATTGATTGGCCTTATACATGTGTGACTTGTGCAGAGGGCCTTGTGCTTAAGGAGACACTATGCCTGTCTTAGTGCTCTGATCTTGCAGTTTTGTTTCTCAAACACAAGAACTATGCTGAAGAAGTAATGGCCTGGTACTAATTCAGCAGGAGTTTAGTCTTCTGTTGTTGTAGATATCATGTTAGAGATATGCACAGTGTCCTTCCCACTACAAATGCCTCTAGAATCTTTGAATCTGTTGAATCATGTGGCACAATATTCAGGGAAGCTTGAATAACAGCCTCCACCAGCTATAGAAGCTGATCTTACCCTGAAATCTGCTTGAAGTAAGAGGCCTTTAGGAAAATTCAGTAAATAAGTCAGAGCAGTATCCTAGAATGTGATGCATTTTTGCTGCAAAATAGAACTGGTATCCTAAGCCCAAAGCACACCTTGGGGAGGAGGTGGTCCCAGCAATGAGGTTCACCAACTTTCCCCCAAAAAGGAAACAAACAAAAGTGGTGGTGAAAAATCAGAAAGGATTTTAATCTACATGGTCACGTCAGGAAGAAGGAGATCAAGCATCTCAGCCCAGGTTCAGGGCACTAACATGAACTTCAGTTTTAAATAGAGGAAGAGTGAGGGCAGGTAATGGGAACCATGCACAATGAGGCAGCCTTTGCCAAACTGTGTCCCAGCTGGTCATCATCTGAGTCATGGAGAAGTCCTTGTTGCGTGAGGGGACAGTCTGGTTCCTAGGAGATGATTGCACCTGTTGGGGTTGGGAGCTCACTTTCTATCCTGGAGTAATTGCTCCCTTTGGGGGATTAGTCTGTGGGTGAGGTGTGGTTCTTCTGGTAATCTAAGGTGACTACCTGTTTGGGGCAATGACTGGAAAGTTTCAGGCACCTTTTCATGGATCCAGAATAGGAAGATGAAAAAGTTGACAGTAAAGATACTTTAGCTATTCTTTCTTTTTGCTATCAGGCTTGAAGAGTGATGAGGCAGATTTGTTAGGTTGGTAGGTATTGTTGAGTCAGGTCTGATTCATGGTGCCACTTTTGTACAATAGAATGAAATACTCAGAGACATTTTGCCATGCTAGGCACTATGTTAGAGCTTCTCTGTTATTCCTAGGGTTTTCAATGGTGGATTTTTTTCAGGAGTGGGCTGCCAGGTCCTTCTCCCTAGCCTGCAGCACATGGTGTTCCCAGGAGGTCTCTCATCCAAGGACAAACCAGGCTGACCCTGCTTATCTTTGAGATCAGGAGGGATCAGATACCAGGGTGGTATGGCTGCATACTTGAGACAGATTAGGGCTCACCAGTTTTTAGACATACACTTCTTGAATGATTAATAGATCTATGTGCAAAGTTAAGCAGGTATCTGACACAAAGTAAAGGAGACTTGCAAAATGAAAGCAAAGATGTTGGGCTTTTATTCTGCTTTTAATTACTTTGTGGCCCCATTGTGGAGTCAGTGCTTTTTAGCAAAGCAGTTTCTAACTACTTTTTATAAAACAACAGAGTCTCAGCAAACATTGTGGCAATGCTTTAGCATTGGATGTATAAGACATGCAACATGCCATTTACTTTACAAAGGATGTCTCCTTATGTAGATCACAGCAGTGGACCCCTTAAGGCATCATTAATGGTGGAAGTCTCTCAATTCACTCAGAAATATCTCTCTTTTACAGTATTTTCATCTTCTGTGATGTTATAATTTTTAATGGTATTGGAGGAACTAGCCAATTTCTAGTTGTGGGTAGCAGTTAACATCATTGATACCCTATATTAAATGAGCAAATTATTTGCAAATGGTTAAACTCACACTAGAAGTGATATAGTCCTGACATGATACCGTGAGGTGTGGTATAGGTTGTAATGTACAAAATTTAAGTTGTTTTATGCATCCCAATAATGGCTAATAGGTTGAAAAACATTTACCAACACAAAAGAAACATTCATAGTGCCAGAGGCAATGCCTTGCTCAGTAGAAATATTATTTCTTGGAGAGCATCTGTGTGGGAAAGGTCAGTTTATGTCTGTCAGCATTTATCTTGTTTTCCATCAGGCTCTGCCTGAGCTCATACACGTTAATGTACCAGTCATATGAGAAAGAATAACATTTGCTGTAACATCAAGTTTTTGGTGGTGGTAATAATTCTATCTTTTTGGAGAACGTGGCAATCCTTTGTTATTCATGGTCTGCCAGGAGGGAAACATTTTATGGACTATTATTATTTCTATTATTTTTTTGAATTGCAATGATAAGAAAATATATTCTGTGTAATAGTCACTCTTTCACATATATTGAGAATTTTTGGTACATGAAAAGTCTGTTTATAAAAGTTAAATGTTTCTTTGAAATAATTGTGTATTCTCTATTGGTAAAGGAATCTACATCCATCTTTTCGATTAGAAATATTAGTCATATCATTTGCATCCTCTTTATAGTTACCAATTCTGCATTATCTATCACCTTGGGAAATATTTAAAAAATTAATGCACATAGATTCAGTATTATCTCCATTTAAAACAAGTATGCACTACTTTGGCAATATATTTTTCCTTTTTTATTAGCATTTATTAATTGCACAATATGCTTTGAGTCTATTCACTTCCTAGCATTCTCTCTTGTCCCCTCTCCCCCCATTGCCTTCCTCTTTCCCAACAGTTCCCCTTCTACTTTCATATCTATTTCTTAAATCTAGATTCTTCACATGAGAAAAAAATATGATATTTGTCTTTTTGAGTTGGCCTTATTTTGCTTAACATAATAGTCTTTCAGTTCCATCCATTTTCCTGCAAACAACATGAATACATTTTTAAGGCTGAATAATATCCCATTGTGTTCATATACAATTTCTTTCTTCCTTCCTTCCTCCTTTTCTTCCTTCCTTCCTTCCTTTCTTCCTTCCTTCCTTCCTTCCTTTCTTTCTTTCTCTCTCTCTCTCTCTCTCTCTCTCCCTCCCCCCTCTCTCTCTCTCTTTCTTTCTTTCTTTCTTTCTTTCTTTCTTTCTTTCTTTCTTTCTTCTTTCTCTCCTTTGCGGTACCAGGGGTTGAACCCAGGGCCTCGCACTTGCATACTTTGCAAGTGCTATACCACTGAGCTGCACTCTCAGCCTATTTTTTTACTTTTTGAGACAGGGCCTTGCTAAATTATGCAGACTGCCTCTGGTTTCGAACTTGCAATCCTTCTGCCTCTGCCTACTGAGGTGCTAGGATTACAGGTATGCGTCCTTGCACCTGGCAATATACAATATTTTCCTTATCCAATCATCCATTGATAGACAGGCTGATTCCATAAACTGGTCATTGTGAATAATTGAACAATAAGCATGGGTATGTATGTATCTCTATTTTATGCTGATTTTGATTACTTTTGGTTATATATCCATGAGGGGTATATCTGGATCATATGGTAGTGCTATTTAATTTTTGAAGAATCACTATGCTGGTTTCCATAGCAGTTGCTCTATTTACAATTTCACCAGCAGTGTATGAGGGTTTCTTTCTCCTCACAACCTTACCAGCATTTGTTGTTTCTTGTTTTCTTTTTTCTTTTTTTTTTATTGGAAAGTTTTAATGTACAACTTACTGTGTTTCATTCTGACATACATTTCATTGTAATATTTCCAAATATGCCTTTCAATGTACAATGCACAGATAACTTCCCCCTTACCCTCTGGTGCCCCTCCTTCCCCCTCTCCCACCCACCCACCAATGGCCTCTCTTCTACTTGCATGTCTTTTTGTGGGAATATTTTTCTATATACCCTTGGATCCCTATTATGAATTAAGTCCAAACGTTTTTCTGTAGTGATCTATCTTTTCACATTGTTAGCAGTATCACATGATTAATCTAGCCCATTTGAATTATTACCATCTTTTGGTATTGTTGGTATTATTGTAATTATTTCCCAAACTATTAAAGTTGGGCTGTTTACTTTGAGGTCAACCTCTCTCTCATTCCTCACTCCTCCTTGTCCCTCTTCCCTCTCCTCTCTTCTTCCATCATTGCTTCCTTTTGCTAGATTCCTCCCTCCTTCTTTCTGCTCCTTAAATTGTCGCTTCTCCACTATGTTTACATTAGCTTTTTATTATGTTCCAATTTCTGTATAGGATTTTTTCCTTCTTTTAAATTTGATTCAGCTCCTACATATGAGTGAGAACACGTGGTATTTCTCTTTTTGGGCATGTGTTTGTCCACTTAAGATAATTTTCTCCAATTCCATCCATTTTGCTGCAAATGACATTGTTTCATTTTTTTTGATTGCTGAGTAGTATTTCATTATGTGTATATGTACCATAACTTTTTAATATATTCTTCTGTTGGTGGACATTTTGATTGATTCCATATCCTTGCTATTGTGAAAAATGCTGCATTGAGCATGGAGATGTAGGTGTCTGTGGTATGATGCCTCATCTCCCTTTGGGTATATTCCCAATAGTGTTATAGCTGGGTCATATGGTAGATCTATTTTTAGTTTTCTAAGGTACCTCTATACTGATTTCCAAAGTGGTTGAACCAATTTACAGCTCCACCAGCAGTGCAAGAGGGTTCCCTTTTCTCCACAGCCTCACCAGCATTTGTTGTTATTTGTTTTATAAATCTTGGCCATTCTTACTGGAGTAAGGTGGAATCTCAGCATTGTTTTGATTTGCATTTCCCTAATGGCTAGGGATCTTGAGCATTTTTTCATGTGTTTCATGGCTTTACAAGCCTCTTCTTTTGAGAACTGTCTATGCAGTTCCTTTGTCTATTTGTGCATTGGGTTATTTGTTTTCTTGGGTATTGCTTTCTTGAGTTCTTTTTAAATTCTGGAAATCAGTCCTCTGTCCGATGTATAGGATACAATTTTTTTTTCCCATTCAGTGGGGATTTCCTTGACTCTGTTGATTGTT
This sequence comes from Pedetes capensis, assembly GCA_007922755.1. NCBI lineage: Eukaryota > Metazoa > Chordata > Mammalia > Rodentia > Pedetidae > Pedetes > Pedetes capensis. The sequence goes on from VMDO01025357.1 coordinate 8,508, forward strand.
TCCTTTGCTGTACAGAAGCTTTTTAATTTCATGTAATCCTGTTTATCTATTCTTATTGCAATTTCTTGAGCAACTGGAGTCCTATTGAGGAAATCCTTTCCTATCCCTATATGTTGGAGTGTCTTGCCTATCCTTTCTTCTATTAATTTTAAAGTTTCTGGTTTTATGTTGAGGTCTTTTATCCATTTTGACTTAACTCTCATGCATATTGAGAGATGTGGGTCAGTTTTCATTTGTCTGCAAGTGGATATCTATGTTTCCCAATACCATTTATTGAAAAGGCTATCTTTTTTTCCAATTTAGTGCTGTGCTCCTTTGTCAAAAATCAGGTGGCTATAGATGCATTGATGTATCTCTGGACCTTCTATTCTGTTCCATTGGTCTTGAGGTCTATTTTTGTGCCTGAAAAACCAAGCTGTTTTTGCTACAGCCCTATAGTATAGATAAAAGTCAGGGATTGCGATTCCACCTACATTAGTTTTGCAGCTTAGGAGTGTTTTGGCTATGCGTGGTCTTTGTGTTTCCACATGAATTTTTGGATCATTTTTTCTATTTCTGTAAAGTCTGTCATTGGAATTTTAATGGGGATTGCATTAAATCTACAGATTGCTTTTGGTAGGATAGCCATTTTTACTATATTAATTCTCCTGATCCAGGAGCAGGGAAGGTCCTTCCACTTTTTACTATCCTCTGTGATTTCTTTCTTTAATGTTTTGAAATTCTCTTTGTAGAGGTCTGCAGGGTCTTTGGTTAGATTGATTCTCAGGTATTTAATTTTCTGGTGCTATTGTGAAAGGGATTGAATCTGTAATTTCCTTCTCTTCCTGCTTATGGTTGGTGTAAAAAAAGTCTATTGATTTTTGTGTGTTAATTTTATATCCCGCCACTTTGCTAAGGGAGTTAATTAGGTCTAAAAGTTTTCCAGATGAGGTTTTGGGGTTCTTTAGGTAAAGTATCATGTCATCCACGAATAAGGATAATTTGACCTCTTCATTTCCTATCAGTATACCTTTGATTTCTTTCTCTAGTCTGATTGCCCTGGTGAGGACTTCAATGACAATGTTAAATAGGATAGGAGAGAGTGGACATCCTTGTTCTGTTCCAGATCTTAGAGGAAATGCTTTCAGTTTTTCTCCATTTAATATAATGTTGGCTGTAAGTCTCTCATAGATGGCTTTTATGATGTCAAGGTATTTGCTCATCATGCCTATCATCTCCAGGATTTTTATCATGAAAAGATGTTGCATATTGTCAAAGGCCCTTTCAGCATCAATTGAGATGATCATGTGATTTTTGATGGCAACTTTCTTGATATGTTGAATTACATTAATTGACTTTTGTATGTCAAACCAGTCTTGCATCTGTGGAATAAATCCCCATGAACACTCCCAAACTCATTCTATGAAGCTATCATCACCCTGATACCTAACCCAGGAAAGGATACATCTAAGATATAGAATTATAGGTCCATTTCTCCTATGAACATAGATGCAAAAATCCTTAACAAAATCCTGGCAAAACAAATTCAGCAACATATTAAAAAGATTGTTGCTTGTTTTCTTGATGATAGCCATTCTAACTGAGGTGAGATGGAGTCTTAACATAGTTTCAATCTGCATTTCCCTGATGGCTAAAGATGTTTAATATGTTTATTGTCCATTTGTTCCTCTTTTGAGAATTGTCTATTCAGTTTATTTGCCCACTTATAGATTGAACTGTTTGTACTTTTGATATTTAGTCATTTTAGTTATTTATCTTCTGGATATTAATCCTCTGTTGGATTAGTAGCAGGCAAAGATTTTCTCTCTTTCTGAAGGCTGTCCCTTCACTCTGGTAATTGCTTTCCCTGCTATGCAGAAGCTGTTTAACTTAATGCAATCCCATCTATCAGTTGTAACTATTACTTTCTAAGCTACTGGAGTCTTATTTAAAAGTCACTGTCAGGACTGGAGAGGTAGCTCAGTGATAGAGTGCTTGCCTACCTTGTGCCAAGACATGGAAAGTCATTGCTGATGCTTATTTCTGGAAGTGTTTTTTGGTATGTTTTCCTTATGTAGTTTTAACATTTGAGGTGTTATATTAAGACCTTTGATATGTTTGAATTGATTTTTGTACAAGGTGAGAGTCAGGAAACTAGTTTCAGTCTCTACATGTGGCTGTCCAGTTTTCCCAGCACCATTTGTTGAAGAGTCTCTCTTTTATCCAAAGTATTTTTGCCATCTTTGTCAAAATCAGCTGGCTTTAGTGGGATCAAGTCTTGTTTTCTGGGTCCTCTAATGGTATAAAGGTCTGTTTTTGTGCTGGTGCCTCTATGTTGAAAACATTCATGATCCTTATCTACCTAAATTGAAAACTAAAAATTGAGAACATTTAATATGAGCACCAAATTGCCTATTCTTCTCCATGTTTTTCTCCACCATATTGCTGGTGTGGCTGCGAGCAGACTGTTCCTATTAATGTTTCTATTGAATTTCAGGGATAGCCTCCCTTTCCCAGGCATATCACTCTAGCTCTCTGCTGGCCTCTTGACACAGTAATGGATATGTCTTTTAACATGTCAATACCTCTGGTTCTTCAATGAAAAACAGTGGCACACATATGTGAGTACTAAAAAATAATAAATATACATCCTCTTTTTAGTGACTCCCAATTATAGATGCCAACTCCTTATTTAATAGCACTGTTTCTTATTAAACCATGTCCAAAAGACACAGAGACAATATACTCAACACATATTTTTCAATGAATAAAGAGACGAATGAACTACATTTCAGAAGGTGAAAATTTATACCAAATGCAAACTCAGCAGTCTAAAGAGATTTCTTTGTAAAAAAATAAACCATAAACAAGGAATCCTTCATTTTTAACACTTTACACCATTCTAGCTTACTGAGAATTTCACAGTACTGAACACAGAGCCCAAGACCATGTTTCTTTTTTATATCCCCCCTTCAGCTAGTTTATTTTGAGATTTCCACCTATTTACTTATATTTGAATAATTTTTATCCACATTTTATTTCTGCCACACAATCAGTACTAACAACATACATGCATAACAAAAATTAAGTTATGTGTTAATTATGGACGTAATACACTAAATTAGGTTACACTAAATTTTCATTGCTACAACAACCTGATTGTGTTACATGGTAGTAAAGTACAGACATGTGATGACATAAAGAAATAAAATAATTGATTTCCCAGTATGGTGTTCAATAAAAAGACTATCATCAGTTATGATTTCATTCTCATGCATTAAAATTTAAATTGAGTGTGGTTCATACCTATAGTTTACATAGAAAAGTGGAAAATATTCCAAGTATAAATGATATATTCTTAATAATGACATGTATGTTTAAAGAATTCATAATTCTGATATTAATTGTATAGATAAAGTAATTGAAATAAAATAGCCTTATGATTCTCAGTTATTTCTAAACATCTTTTCTATTGGATTTACATGCAAAACTATGGATTTAGGGCATCTGATTTCCAACTCTATATGTTATCCTTCAATATTGAAATCTTAGGTACATTTTCTAGGTTATGAAATATACAAATACAATTATACAACTTAATTTAAAAATTTTTTCACATTCATATATATATGTACTATAGATTATTAACTCTAAAATCCCAAAATGTTTAATGATTGAGACAAAATTATATTATATTCTTATAAATATTCATATATTTAAGTGTTCTATACTCATATCATTCTTTGTAAAAGCATATTAACAAATATACTTGTATATATTCTGCTTAAGTTATACTATATGTGAATGGTGCTAATTCCAAACCTAACTTTTACAAATTTCATAAAGTAGAATGGGACAACACTGAACAAGTATAAATAAATAGCCTTCAGCAGTACCACTGTGGCTTCCAGTCTCATCAGATCTCCGAAGCTAAGCAGGGTCGAGCCTGGTTAGTAATTGAATGGAAGACCGCCTGAAAACACCAGATCCTGTAGGCTTGGGAGAAGGATCCAGCCCAATAATCAGCCATTGAAAATCCTCTGAATAGCAGATAAGCATGACAATAGTGTTTTTTCTGTTGAACATAGGGTTGCTATGAGTTGGACACTGACTTGACAGCAACTAACAACAACAACAAAAATAAATACAGGGCTTTGGTTTAGTGCAATTGGTAGAGTGATGCTCTGTACTCTTTGAGACCCTGGGATTGATCCCCAGTACTGCAAAAAATGGAAAAGGATATGGCAATCTCCAAACAGCCCTTGAAAACTCTATCAGGGTCACTATGAATTGGACTCAACAACAACTAACAACATAAATAAATAATACATGAAGATTTTCTTTTGAACTGGTTTTCATCAAGAATATGTAAGATGACCCTGATATGTTTTAGGGACCCAATGGTTCTGTATCTTTACATCTGCACTTCAGCTACCATGGCACGGAAAGAGAGGCCTGTTGAAGCTTACTGTTTCCCAGAATCAGGACACATGAGTGGACTAAAGGAAAAGCAAATTCAGCAACATGGTAAAACAAAATTATGTGCTTTTTCTCCCGAGATACTAATTTGTAGAACAATACACAGAAAGAATATGATGTACCGTAGGAGGAAAGAGATCACAATTTGGAAGGTTTTCACATTGGCCATGGTGCTGGATCCTGTGGTATTGTTCTTCATCTTCTTCAGATGTTTCCACAGGGATAAAGTTAGCTGCAGAAAAGCCATCATGGACAAAGTAAAGACTATGGAAAGGAAAATGTTGGCATTGATTGGAAAAGAATGGAAAAGTATACAAAGTTTCTTGAACTGGAAGCATAGGATATGTTTCTTTCAGATTCATTTATCCAGACACCAATTTGTAAGTGTGTCAATACAATTTGTGAAAACAAGAAGACCAGAGACACCAGCAATATCACTGAAACCACTTTTTTAACTCTCTACTTTAGACAATGAAAAATAGAGTTAGAAAAATTGCCTATGTTGAGAAAATAAAAGATACTGAGGTTTGCAGCAAGCCAAAGTTTAAACTGATTGATAACTCTCCAGATTGTATATATCATTCTTACCATTTTCAGGTATTCATTAAAGTGGGATACAATGCAAATATCAATGTAGTTATGAGTTCTTACCAGAGCACACCAATTCTGGAGATTGCCAAAACAGTGAGGATTTGATCCACTGAACAGAACCTTCTTCTCTTGACCAAGTCCATGCAATTCACCACCGCTAGGAATCTGTCTTCTAAATTTCCAGTTATGAATTCTACACATAAAATGATTATAAATATGCTCATTATGACATCAACCATTGTCTGAAAGAGATATCCCAATCTCTAGTATCACTTCTGAGGACTTATTAACACATTCATTTATCATTCTAGTATACATGTCCACAGCTTTCTTCATGAAAATCTGTTTCTCCAGAAAGCCAAGCTCAGCTTCATCCAGAAGTGTAACTTTTAAGCACAGTAGCCCAGAGCTTTTTCTAGTTCATGATGAAACAAATGCAGATATATAAGGAGCTAACTTGCAGAAAAGGATATCTATCTATCTATCTATTATCTATCTATCTATCTATCTATCTATCTATCTATCTATCTATCTATCTATCATCTAGGTATATGTAGACCTGTGGCATCCAATCCCATAAGATCTCAAAAGCTAAGCAGAGTCAGGCCTGGTTAGTACTTGGATGGGAGACTGCCTGGGAACACAGGTGCTGTAGGTGTGGGAGATGGACCCGACAACACTGCCAAAAATCAATCTGCTATTGAGAACCCTATGAACAGCAGAGAAGCACTGACAATAGTGTTTCGCCTTTTGTATGCAGGGTCGCTATGAGTCAGATACTGACTCGATGGCACCTAACAACAACTCTCTCTCTCTCTCTCTCTCTCTCTCTCTCTCTCTATATATATATATATATATATGCCCACTATACACACACACACACACACACACACACACACACACACACACACACATATTTGTTGTTTTTTAGCCTGATTGTTGTTTTAGCCTTTTCTACATATTTTAATCTGGTTATGTGAGTTCTAGGCAGTAATATTATAAAATATTTTATAAAATATTATAAAATTCTAATGTATACAGCAGATACCAAGAGTCTAAATCGGCATTTAGAATATCCTAAGCAATGAACATTTGGGTAATGAGAATAATAGCATACCTCACTATTTTTATGTCAGGGCTTTATCACTTCTTTTGTTGTAAGGGTTTTTATGTGTGTATTTGGCACTGGGGAGTGTACCTGGGGCCTCACTCATGCTAGTCACCAGTTCTACCACTGAACTATACCCCTAGTCATTCCGGTCAGTATAGTTGAAATTTTGCAAAATGGCATGCTAATTCAGTATATTAGTGTTGTTGTTGTTAGTTGTCGAGTCGGGTCTGACTCAGTGACCCTATATAGATAGAACAGAGCGAAACACTCCTCGACACTGTGATATGTCCAGCACTCTGTCAGTGCCTGTCTGCTATTCATAGGTTTTTCAACGGCTGGTTGTTTTGGGATTGTTTCAAGAGTGGGTTGCCAGGTCTTTCTCCCATTTTGGTGGTGCTGACAATCAAATTTGGGGCCTCAGAAAGTGCAGAAAAACACTCTCCCAAGTGAGCTAAATCCCAGCCTAGTATATTAATGATTTTATATTAATTGTTACCTTTAGCAGAAAATGGAAAGTTTGTTAAATAAAATAAAATACTATAAGGGAGGACAAGAGAGGGTAATGCAGAGGTGAACATGAGCAATGTATGATGATATGCATATATGAAAATATCATAATGAAATCCATTATAATGTCCATTAACTAAAGTAATTACTAATTTTTAAAAGATACCTCATTAACATAATAAAAATATCAATCTTTAAAAACTATAATAACATAAGAGTAAAATGCCACAAGAAGAGAGATAAACCAGAAAAGATTTAGGGACTTAGAATATGAATGATATTACTAGGGCTTCATTGGCCTGGTCTACATATGAAAACATCATTCCAAAATAAATGGTACATTGTCTTATCTCATATTTTCTATCACTAAAAGATGCCAAAGTGTTTTTTTGCCTGTTTAGGTTTTAGAGCCAACATGCACCCTGATAGGGGATACTGCACTGACCCATTTATTCTGTGAAGGCTGCTAGTTTCCAGTAGACCCCAGAACAAGAAAGGGCTCTACAGCTGGAAGTTCAAATGATGATGGAGGTTGGTAAATGTTGGAAAAAGTTAGAGGTTCAAATACTGAATCTGCAGGCTGTTGTCCAACAGCTCCACCCATTGTACAAATGGTTTAGCAAATTCAAAACAGTGGTTGACATTTGCAGTGTGCAAAGATGGAAGTGAGGAAAAACCTGCTTAGCCAACTAGTTTCACTGCTTCCATAGCATCATTGCTGATTTTGAAAGTTCTATTGCTAAGCAACAAGCTTTACTATCTTGGTTCTAGGTACTACCTGTGATGCTTCGTCATTATGGTAATGATATTTTACATTGTTTTTCAGGATTTTGTGAGGCATCTTTTAAGCTCAAATGAGTTGAATTTACCAAACCCAAGCCCTTGATCTAAGCAAGCACAACTGTCCAGTGGGTGACTTCTTCATGTCACAGGGTTAACCCATCACCCCAGATCATGGTAACATCATTACTTTATGTTTATTCCCAGGAAGAACCATGAAATTTGATGATGCTTGTGTAGAAGATGGATTATTTCACTCCTCTTTACATCCAATCATATTTCTTCATGTCTAAAATCACCTTCCTTCTTTATTCTGAAGATATCCCAAAATTCTACCCCCAGTGAGGTAGACTTGATATTAGGATCTTTCATCTCCATTTGCTTAGCCACCATGTGAATAATTTCATTCTCCTCTGCAAGACTTGCAAATGCAAGAATGGAAGATTTTATCTTTATAACTGCCAATAGAAACTTACTGCTGCATTGAAATCAGGTTGTGATGATGGTGCTTCTCTCTTCATTCTATTACAAATATGATACTTTTCTAAGTTTTTCACCTATGTGTACTAAGTCCATTGAAAACCTTATGAACAATAGAGAAGTACTGACATAGTGCCAGGCATGGCATAGTGTTAGGTGTGGTTTTGTCTGTTGTACATAGGGTCACTGTAAGTTGGCACTGAACAGCTTGTATCAAATATAATATTACCAATACAGTTTATATAGTTAAATACTTTCTAAATGTTTGCCTTTCTTTAATTTATTCTGTACATATTTTATAATAACAATTCCTTATTTAACACAAAATTAAGGCTTGATGAAATTAAATCTACTGTAAACTTATATGTTTGATATGTGATTAAGAATTGAGTATTCTCGCCATCCGAAAAAATTGGAGGTTCACATAAAATCAAGATGCACTGTGGTACATATGTATCACAAAAATTTCAATAAAAATGACAATGACATCGCAAAATAGGCTGAAAATTCTATATAATGCATGAATACAAATCACAAATACCTTAATAGGAAGACAAAATATAATATATACATGAAATACACATGACTTCATAATTCTGAAAGTTCTCCTACCATACATTTTGTAATTATGTTATTTGTTAAAAAATAAGGGTATGTTGTAGTGAAGCTTTATGTTTTTAATACATTTATACAAACAGACTTATGTGCCCTTACCTATCCCTCCTTATTATCACTTTAGTAACCATAAGTAAATGACTTTCTAGGAATACTTTTGGAAATTACTCAAATATGTAAATTCTGGAAAAGTGGTGGTGGAAGCATGAAGGATACAGACTCCATCAATTTGACTTCTGCTAGAAGTCACACCATGTCTATATTAACCTATAGAGTTGAATGTTTCCATTCTTTCAGCCAGTGCCTCACCTGCCATAGAACAAACAGAAAATCCTGTCTTGGCTTCTTGTTTCCCCAAATCAGGACAAATGAATGGCATAAAGCATGGAAGACTCTGATGGCCTGGCAATGCATATAGGCCAGTGCATTCAGCAGCCTAATAAAACTCCAAGCTGATACAATTTCTGACATATAATGTATGACAAATGACAAGAGAAAGGAGAACACAGTTTTCAAAGCCTTCATATGGACCGTGCTGCTGACATCTGGGGATCCTTTGCTATGGAGGTGTTTACAGAGGAGTAGACTAGCAGAAGAACACAGATCAGGGGTTTAGTAAAGGGTATGACGTTTACTAGAGTGAATACACTCATGTTTGAAACATTTACAGTGTCCCTCAGTTTCATCTAATGAGTTATGTTTCCCATAAAGCCAACCACTAGTGGAGAATGTAAGCACATCTGAGTGGCACATAGTGTAGAAAGTGTAAGGCACAAACTTGGGTGAGTCCTGATAGTTCTAAACTAGTTTCTGTTCTCTTTGTCAGAACCATGCACAGTCTAGGCGATCTCTCCATACTGGACTAGAGTGGAACTCCACAATGTCAGCAGGGGGCCATATTTTCTAAATGCCCACAAAGGGGTTGGACAACATGAGGCAGAAAGGCAGAGAATTTGGTTCTACTTGGGGTAAACTCTTATCATTGTGAAATAGAAGACAGGAGAGAGTTGGGAAGAGAAATTGTTGCTCTTTTCTCTCTCCCATGTGTTAGTGCTACACTGGATCCCCCTTGGCCACACCTAGAAAAGTCCTGGAGGACAAGCACCCATATGCGATGACCACCATGCAGCCTCTCAGCTCATTGTGAGATGGTCAGTGGCAGAGTCACTCATTACAGCACATTGTTTCATATCCTCTCTGCCTCAATGTTCACATGTCCTCCACGTTTCTACATTGGACTTGCTTCTTAAATAAATGCCATCACTTTAATATCTGGTATTGGCTTTAGTTTAGAAATGCCAGGCTAAGATCATCACTGAATCGTACAATAATTGTTTATTCATTCTCTGGGAGTTGTAGGAAGGTAGCATAGAAAAGTTAATATAGAAAATATATTACGGGGAGGTGAGTCAAGATGGCGGACAGATAACACACGCCTTCTGTCCCAGAGTAAAGGGAAGCCTCCATTAGGGGTTTGGAATTCACATTGAATAGATAGAAACAGTGATAGTTTAGATTGGGAGATAAAGGATGAAACTGGACGAACACTGAAATCGAGGATTTGGCTTCAGAGGAGCCACACAGAAGACAGTAGCGGGACTGCTGCCATTTTGCCATCACACAGACAGTGAATAGAAACCCGGAGACTCAGAGGGGACTCCGTGCACACACACCCACAGGGCCAGACCCAACATGGAGTGCAACCTTGGCAGCACACTGTCACCCTGCCTGCGGGACACAAACTACAAGTTTCGGGTGAGTCAGTTTGAGGTGGCACACGGAATCGCCATCTGTAGCAGCACATGTCCCACAGCCTGAGACACTGGGCTGTTGTAAGTCCCTCATGCAAGAAAATAGGGATCAGATCCACGAGAGTAGATATGTGAGAGATTGCAGAGGGAACGGGAAACTGGTGCCAGCGTCTAGAGCTGAGACGCGGCTCCCTCCCTCCTGTTGTGGTGGGACATTTGTGCAGACACGATCTCCACAGACATACAGGCACACATAAATCTGGGTCCCAGACACACCAGAGGTGATCCTAAGTCATCCCACTGCACTGTGGAGAAATCTGGGGTCTGTGGAGGTGACTGAGCCCCACGCGGACAGAGTGCTCCTTTTCGGCAGAGCCTAGTGACACAATTAGTCACAATCGGAGAAGATTCGAGTGTGACTGCTGCACAGGGACAGACCTTCTGCAGATTCCCTCTGGGGAAGTTGGATATCATCCCGCCCACAAAAGTATATGGTCCTCCCAAGTGGGCGGAAAGCCCTGCAATAAAAAAATCCACGATAGCAGCCATATTCCCTCCATGCTCTAGGCTTTGGGGTGGAAATCTCTGATTTGGGGAATTCGCACCCGAATTATGTGGGACAGGGAGAACTCCAGGGAGGACACCACAGGTTCCACTGCCTCTCGAACAATACAATAGACACCGAATATTTCATGGAACAGTCTCTTTGGGCACTCAGTATCCCACTTAAACCCAGGACATTGTGGGGCAATCCGCCATTATCTACCCAATCGGCAAGACTAAGCCAGACTGCGCCTGTGGATTATGTGAAAACACTGCCACCCTGAGTTCTGTAGGAGCACTGCCTCCTGCAGTATCAACTTCACCCAGTGGAACCAGGTGTCCACAGTTCAAATTCCACCTGCAAGAACATACAAGGGCTTTTTTTTTTTTTGTATGGGGGTTTGAACTCAGGGTCTTGCACCTGCTTGCTTTGTAGGTGCTGGACCACCACGTTGCGCCCTCAGCCCATATATTTTGTTTTTTGAAACAGGGTCTTGCTGGGTTGTGCAGATCTCGGGCTTGTGATCTCCTGCCCCTCCCCCCCCAAGCTGCTGGGATTCTAGGCATGCACCACTGCACCTGACTACAAGTGTTTTTATATGTGTGTGGGAGCGTGTATGCATGAGGTTTTGTTTTCTTTTTCTTTTTCTTTTTTTTGTATGGGGGTTTGAACCCAGGGTCTTGCACCTGCTTGCTTTGTAAGTGTTGGACGCCATGCTGCGCCCCCCGGACCATATTTTTTTGCTTTTTGAATCAGGCTCTTGCTGGGTTGCGCAGATCTCAGGCTTGCGATCCTCCTGCCTCGGCCCCCCAACCTGCTGGGATTCCAGGCGTGCACCACCGCACCTGACTACAAGTGTTTTTATATGTATGTGGGAGCATGTAGGGGTGAGGTTTTTTCTTTTTTCTTTCTTTCTTTCTTTCTTTCTTTTTTTTTTTTGATTGCTTTTATTTTTTTGTATGGGGGTTTGAGCCCAGGGTCTTGCATCTGCTTGCTTTGTAGGAGCTGGACTGCCACACTGCGCCCCCAGCCCATATTCTTTGCTTTTTCAGACAGGGTCTTGCTGGGTTGTGCAGAACTTGGGCTTGCAATCCTCCTGCCTCTGCCCCCCAAGCTGCTGGGATTGCAGGCATGCACCACCGCACCTGACTATAAGTGTTTTTATATGTGTGTGGGAGCATGTATATGTGAGTTTTTTCTTTTCTTTTCTCTTTTTCATTCCTATTTTTCTTCCTATCTTCTTTTACTCTCTCCCCTTTTTCTATTCTCATTCTATTTTTCGTAAGCTATATATGTGTCTGTTTTAATTATTTTACCCTTAAGTCTTAACCTTTTAATTTTAATTTTGACATTAATTTCTATTAGCTTCTGTCCTTTACCTCCTCCTTCCCCCTCTTCTGTCATCCAGGAGAGTTAAGACAACCCTACAAAGGAAATCAAAGAACTGGTTAGCTGAGATGGGTGCAAACCAAGAAAGGACCAAAGCAAACATGATTCATAAATCAGTAACAGGTAATGATTGGATATATAACAATAAATGCTACTCGATAATCTCTATTAATGTAAATGGTCTTAACTCACCAATTAAGAGACAGAGGCTGGCTAATTGGATGAAAAAACACAAACCATCAATATGTGGTATTCAAGAAACTCATTTAACTCACAAAGGCTGGAATAAACTGAGAGTAAAGGGCTTTAAAATGTATACCTAGTGGGGGGGAGGGAACAAAAGAAAGCAGGTGTTGCAATTCTAATTTCAGATAGAGTAAATTTAATTCCAAAACTAATTAGAAGAGACAAAGGAGGACATTACATTTTAAGACAAGGAACAATCGATCAAGAATCAATAACACTCCTAAATATTTATGCCCCAAACACAGGGGCACCTAGCTTTATAAGACAAACCTTATGGAATATAAAGAACTTTATTGGACCAGGATCAATAATAATGGGAGACTTCAATACCTTACTTTTATCAAGAGAAAGGTCATCAAAACGAAAAATCAACAGAGAAACGTCAAATCTAATCTCCACCCTAAACCAGTTGGGTCTCACAGATATTTACAGAATATTTCATCCACACGATGAGGAATACACATTCTTCTCAGCTCGACATGGTACGTTTTCTAAAATAGATCATATGCTAGTCCATAAGAACTCCTTCAAACAAATATAAAAAAGTAGAAATTATCCCCTGTTCCTTATCAGATCATAATGGGATAAAATTGGAGCTCAAGAGCATGAATAATTCCAGAAACTTTACAAACTCATGGAGACTGAATAATACACTACTGAATGACCAATGGATCATTGATGAAATCAAATTGGAATTTAAAAAATTCCTACAATCAAATGATGATGAAAACACATCATACCAAAACATATGGGATACAGCAAAGGCAGTTTTAAGAGGGAAATTTATAGCATTAAGTGCCTTCATCAATAACACAAAGAAGAGCCAAATAAATGACCTAATGATGCATCTTAAGAAACTAGAAATGCAACAAAAAACCAATCCTAAAAGGAACACACAAAAGGAAATTACAAAAATAAAGGGAGAAATATCTCAATTAGAATCCAAAGAGATAATTCAAAAAATTAATAAGACTAAGAGCTGGTTCTTTGAAAAGTTTAATAAAATAGACACCCCTTTGGCTAACCTCATCAAAAAGAAAAATGAAAAATCTAACATAGTGCGGATTATGAAAGACAATGGGTCCATAACCACTGACTTCAACAAAATACAAAAAATTGTCAGAGATCACTACGAGAGACTGTATTCCCAAAAATAGGAAAATGCAGAAGAAATGGATAAATTTATTAACAGGTATGACCTGCCAAAACTAACCCCAGAAGACATAACTGACTTAAACAAGCCCATTACATATACAGAGATAGAAAAGGTAATTAAAAGTCTCCTAACAAAGAAGAGCCCAGGTCCTGATGGATTCACAGCAGAATTTTACCAAACTTTTAAAGAAGATATAATACCTGTCTTCTTCAAATTATTTCAAAGAATAGAAAAGGAGGGAACACTCCCAAATACATTCTATGAAGCTATCATCACCCTGATACTTAAACCAGGAAAAGATTCATCTAAGATAGAGAATTATAGACCCATCTCCCTTATTAATCTAGATGCAAAAATATTTAATAAAATTCTGGCAAACAGAATCCAGCAGCATATGAAAAAGATTATCCACCATGACCAAGTGGGATTTATACCACAGATGCAAGGCTGGTTTAACATACAGAAATCAATTAATGTAAGCCAACATATCAAGAAACTGGCAAACAAAAACCACATGATCATCTCAATTGATGCTGAAAAGGCCTTCTATATAGTGCAACACTTCTTCCTGATAAAAACACTGGAGAAGATAGTTATAGCAGGCAAATGCTTTAATTTCATAAAAGCCATTTATGACAAACCTACAGCCAACATTATATTAAGTGGAGAAAAACTGAAACCGTTTCCTCTCAGATCTGGAACAAGACAAGGATGTCTTCTTTCTCCTATTCTATTCAACATAGTAATTAAAGTCCTGGCCAGGGAAATCAGACAAGAGAAAGAATCAAAGGGATACAGATTGGCAAGGAAGAGGTCAAATTATCCTTATTTACAGATGATATGATCTTATGCTTGAAAGACCCCAAAACCTCCACCAGAAAACTTCTGGATCTAATTAATTCCTTCAGCAAAGTTGTAGGCTACAAAATTAACACACAAAAATCAATAGCTTTTCTTTACACCAATTCCAAAGAGGAAGAGAAGAAAATTTCAAGAAAAATACCATTCATGATAGCCCACCAGAAAATTAAATACCTTAGAATACATCTAACCAAGGACCCTTCAGATTTCTACAAGGAAAATTTCAAAACATTAAGGAAAGAAATAGCAGAGGACACTGAAAAATGGAAAGACCTCCCCTGCTCCTGGATGGAGAGAATTAATATAGTAAAAATGGCTACCCTGACAAAAGCAATCTATAGATTTAATGCAATACCCATTAAAATTCCACTGACTGACTTTACAGAAATAGAAAAAATGATCCAAAAATTCATATGGAACCAAAAAAGACCACATATAGCCAAAACACTTTTAAACTGCAAATTTAATGCAGGCGGAATCACAATTTCTGACTTTAAGCTATACTACAGAGCAGTGGTTGCAAAAACAGCTTGGTACTGGCACAAAAATAGGCCCAAAGACATCTGAAACAGAATAGAAGACACAGAAATATCTCAACACACCTATAGCCACCTGATTTTCGACAAAGGAGCAAAGCAAGTAAACTGGAATAAAGACAACCTTTTCAACAAATGGTGCTGGGAAACATGGTCATCCACATGCAGAAAAATGAAAGCTGACCTGCATCTCTCAACATACACAAGAGTTAACTCAAAATGGATGAAAGATCTCAACATAAAACCAGAAACTTTAAAACTTATAGAAGGCAAGATAGGCAATACACTCCATCATATAGACATTGGAAAGGATTTCCTTAATAGGACTCCAATTGCTCAAGAAATTGCAACAAGAAATGATAAATGGGATCACATGAAATTAAGAAGCTTCTGAACAGCAAAAGAAACAATTAACAGAGTCAAGGAAAACTCCACGGAATGGGAAAAAAATCTTCACATTTTATACATCTGACAAAGGTCTAATTACTAGAATTTATAAAGAACTCAAGAAAAAAACCCCAAAAAAACCAAACAACCCAATACACAAATGGGCAAAGGAACTGGTAGACAGTTCTCAAATGAAGAGGTACATTTGTTTTTCTCAAGTTAATGTCTAACTTATTTTATTTCGTGATATGCAACTCTGGGTTCATTTCAAACTCTTACTGTGGTTGTCAGCCAGACTTTCTCTTTTCTTCTCTCTCCTTTTCTGCTTTGTTTTGGATTGATGGAATTGTTAATAGTATTCCTTTCCCAGCTACTTACTAAGAGTTTACTTACCATCTTGTTTATTAAGTTAATATATATATATATTTGTTGATATATATAACACTTTTCCTTCTAATCATGTCTGATTTACAGTCACTGCCTTCTTTCAATTCAAGCAAAGCCCTTGACATATTTTAAAATCTCCTTACACTACTCAAATCTTCCAAAATGTGTTATGTAGATTTTTTATTGTTGTTGTTAGGTGCCGTCGAGTTGTGTCTGACTCATAGTGACCCTCATAGGGTTTTCAACGGCAGATTGCTTCGGGATTGCCTGGGAGTGGGTTGCCACATCCTTCTCCCATTTTTGCGGTGCTGGGAATTGAACTCTGGACCTCAGAGACTGCAGAGCAGTGCTCTACCAACTGAGCTAAATCCCAGCCCCAGATTTTTTATTAACCAGCTTTATTTAAGAGAAACATATGGAATAAAATAAAATGATTTTGAGTCACAGTGTATACTACATAGATTCTGAAACATAGCCTACTCTAAAGGATAAAATAGCACCTTCTTTTACCTGCTATGCATAGCTTACTTATTTTTTCATGATCTTTTTGGTGGTACTTAGGGATTGAATCCAGGGCCTCACACATACTTTGCAAGGACTCTACACTGGGTTGTACCCTCAGCCTACTCTTTAATTTTTTTATCTTGAGACAGAGTCTAGCTAAATTATACAGTCTGCCTCTGACCTCAAACCAGTGATCCTGCCTCTGACTCCTGTTTCTTAGCATATTTAACCTTTCAATTGTTTGACATCACTCTTTCCTTCTTAAATTTTTGTCTACATTTCAGTGTGCTCAGGCAGCCATAAGAGAACACTACAGATTGGGTGACTTAAACCAGGGGTTCCTAAACCCCTAGCCATGGACTGGTACTACTGTGATTGGTAGGTGAGTAAGTGAAGCTTCATCTATATTTACATGATAAATATAATGTGCTTTGAATCATCATGAAAGCACATACCACCCCCCAACTGAATGTTGAAGACTGCTGATGATACTTATATATCATATCATCCCAATATATATATATATATATATATGGTTGTTGTTGTTGTTAGGTGCCGTCGAGTCGGTATCCGATTCATAGCGACTCTCTGTACAACAGAGGAAACACTATTGTCAGTGCTTCTCTGCTGTTCATAGGGTTTTCAATGGCAGGTTGATTTTTGGGAGGGGGTTGCCAGGTCCTTCTCCCAAGCCTACAGCTTCTGGTGTTCCCAGGCGGTCTCCCATCCAGGTACTAACCAGGCCTGACCCTGCTTAGCTTCCGAGATCTGACGGGATCGGATGCCACAGGGCTAGAGTTGCGGGCATATATATATATATATATATACATACACACACACACACACACACACACACACACACACACACACACACATATATATATATATATATATATATATATATGACTTAAATTTTTTTTCCTCACAGTTCTGAAGGCTGCTAATCGAAAATCAAGGGTTGAGCAGGATTGGTTTCTGGTGAGATCTCTCTTCCTGGCTTGTATGCAGGCTACTTTCTTACAGGGCTTTTCCACTGTGAGCTCACATGGCCTTCCTCTGTGTGCACAGACTCCTCATGTCTCTCTTCTTCTCGTAAGGACACCAGTCTTATCAAATTAGGGCCTCTCCCTTATGATCTCATTTCACTTCATTTATGTTTATAAAGGTCCTATCTTTAAACATGGGACTGGGATTTAGCTCAGTTGGTAGAGCACTGCGCTGCAGTCTCTGAGGTCCTGACTTCAATTCCCAGCACCACAAAAATGGGAGAAGGACCTGGCAATGCACTCCCAAGGCAATCCCGAAACAATCTGCCATTGAAAACCCTATGAGGGTCACTACGTGTCGGATACCGACTCGACAGCACCTAACAACAACAATCTTTAAATATAAACACATTAGAGGTTAGAGCTTCAACTTTTGCTTGTTCAGGGCAAAGAAATCAGTCTATAACAGTTTATCTGAAGTAGGTCCATTAGTAGCATTTATAGTGAGGACATGTGTATAGGAAATAGTTCTAGTCATTTTTATATGAAGAAGTATTGATTATCTGAATTCCAAGACAAAGATTTAGAGTTTCGTTACATTCCTGAACATTTTGAAAATATGAATTAGAATCTTCCAACATGATTTTAAAAAGGATTTCTCATATGTCTCAAACTGTTTATTTCCCTTCTGGGTATTACTTGTCATCACTTTGCAGATACTTTATAATTTTACTTTGCCTCTGATGGTTGCAAATCCCTTAAAAGATACACAACTATGGATATTTACATGACATGTCAATGTTATAGAATGCATACACTAAATGATATACCATTTTTTTATCTACCGCTATTAGCACATGGGTCTGGGTTTTAGCTCATTTGGTAGAGTGCTTACCATGTGTGCATGGAGGCCCTGGGTTCAATCCTCAGCACCACAAAAATGGGAGAAGGATATGGTAGCTCACTTCTGAAGCAATACTGAAATAATCAGCCATTGAAAACCCTATGAATAGCAGAGAAACACTGACACAGTGACAAGCATGGTATAGTGTTGTGGAGTGTTTTGTTCTGTTGTGCATAGGGTCTCTATAAGTCAGACCTGAATTGATGGCATCTAACAGCAACATTGGCACATAGCATTATTTTAATTGTTCAGAGGAGAAGGAAATATATAATCATCTTCATAAATAATATTTGACACGTGTAACAGAGATTTTACCATAAAAGATAAGTGAAAGATTCCCTCTATTATTTTAGAAAGTATGTTTCTAGAAGTTAAAGTCAGGATTATGTTTATTGATAACACACTAGGAAACTTGTTCACAAAGACGCTAGTTACCACCACAACTAAATAGCATTTTAAATATTCAAGCTATTTCATTTTATAGCCAAAAAAAGGAGAATTATAAATAATTAGAAGTAAAAAGATCATAATTAAGTAATTATATGCAGCTGATATAATTTTCTACCTGGAACAGGTGCTAGAATGAGCTTAAAACACAAAGCACATGTAATAGACTAGCAAAGCTGCTGGCTTCCAGTTCAGCAACAAGCAAAAATCCCTGTTCCTTCTTGTGTACACATTGATCTGATGTCTAATGTAACAGAAAAATGAGAACAGCTAATATTGGCACAGAAGTGCATTTTCTATTACATGTGCTTTCCACCGTGTTCCAGGTAGGGCTGTGGGCAGCCTCCTCCTGTTGATGTCACCTGAATTTTGGGGAGAGGCTTTCTCTTTGGGAGTTATTACTCCAGGTCTTTTCTGGCATTTTCATGCACCTCTGCATAAGGATTTCAACATGTCAGATCTGCCAGGACCCAGCCGAGAGAAGGGGAGCCGAGGATGAAGGAGACGAAGAGGCCAATACTGATGGTTTTGAGCTCCACTTTATTCTCTATACTCATGCTTATATAGTAACTCAAGGAGATACTAAAAATAGCTCAAAAAGGTAATTGCAGTGCAACGGACTTTGTAACAGTCATAAGGTTTACAATCAGCTTAGTTAGCTTTCCAGTAACAGATTAATCCTAAAGATACAATCAAGGAACAAAGTTCAGATCTATACTCATGTTAATATAGTAACTAAAGAGACAATCAAGGAGCAAAGTTCAGCAGAGCCTCTGATGTGTTGTTTCCTCATTCCACAGGTAGCAGAACTTCCTGCTATGGTCACATCTGTCAGGTAGACATTTATGCAGGCATTGCCTTTCAACTCATGTCAGGCCTATGGCTCCTGACACAGATCCTCAGCTTCTTCATGTGGAAAATAGTATTATATATGTGTAAGTACTAAAAATGAAATAACAGATTATCTGCCACATACATATTACATTCATATTTTTTGTTGTTGTTAGGTGCCGTCGAGTCGAGTCCAACTCATAGCGACCCTATGTACAGCAGATCGAAACACTTGCCGATTCTGTGCCAGGCAAACCATCTTATTTATGTTTAAGCCCATTGTTGCAGACACTGTGTTAATCCATCTGGTGGAGGGTTTTCCTCTTTTCCGTTGACCTGCCACTCTTCCAAACATGATG
>VMDO01025358.1:0-28342 GCA_007922755.1 Pedetes capensis
CAAAGCAAGTAAACTGGAAAAAGGACAGCCTCTTCAACAAATGGTGCTGGGAAACATGGTCATCCACATGCAGAAAAATGAAAGTGGATCCGCATCTCTCAATATACATGAGAGTTAACTCAAAATGGATAAAAGATCTCAACATAAAACCAGAAACTTTAAAACTTATAGAAGGCAAGATAGGCAATACACTCCATCAGATAGGCATTGGAAAGGATTTCCTTAATAGGACTCCAATTGCTCAAGAAATTGCAACAAGAATAGATAAATGGGATCACATGAAATTAAAAAGCTTCTGCACAGCAAAAGAAACAATTGACAGAGTCAAGGAAAACTCCACGGAATGGGAAAAAATCTTCACATTTTATACATCAGACAAAGGTTTAATTACTAGAATTTATAAAGAACTCAAGGAAAAAAAAACCCCAAAAACCAAACAACCCAATACACAAATGGGCAAAGGAACTGATTAGATATTTCTCAAATAAAGAGGTCCATAAAGCCATGAAACACATGAAAAAGTGCTCAACATCCCTAGCCATTAGGGAAATGCAAATCAAAACAATGCTAAGATTTCACCTTACACCAGTAAGAATGGCCTAGATCAATAAAACAAACAAACAACAAATCCTGGCGAGGTTGCGGGGAAAAGGGAACACTTTTACATTGTTGGTGGAGCTGTAAATTGGTGCAACCACTGTGGAAATCAATATGGAGATACCTCAAAAAACTAAAAATAGATCTACCATATGACCCAGCTATAACACTATTGGGAATTTACCCAAAGGGAAATGGGTCATCATACCACCGAGACACCTGCATCTCCATGTTCAATGCAGCGCTTTTCACAATAGCAAAGATATGGAATCAACCAAAGTGCCCTTCAACAGAAGAATGGATAAAAAAAGTATGGTATATATACACAATGGAATACTATTCAGCAATCAAGAAAAATGAAATAAGGTCATTCACAGCAAAATGGATGGAATTAGAGAAAATTATTTTAAGTGAATGAACACGAGCTCAGAAAGAGAAACAATGCATGCTCTCACTCATATGAGGGAGCTCATTCAAAATTACAAGAAGGAAAAAATCCTACTCAAAGGTCAGATCATAATAAAAGGGGGGGAGGGAAGATAAGAATGATGTCAATATAAAGGGACTAGAAATAGCATGTAATTGTTCTAACAAGATAGAAACAAAGACCACCACAGGTAAAGTTTCTATCTTAAACAGAACTGGAACCCAAGGACATAAAGAAAAATAGTACTAAGTAAAAGATAGAGAAGACTTGGATGGGAAACTTAGATGGGAAGGGGGGTGGGGGGGAAGCATAGGGGAGGGTAAGAGGTAACCTATATGAATAATGTTTATCATATTGCATGTATGAAAATTGTCACAATGAAAAGCATGTCAAAATGAATCACATTATGATGTACATTAAAAATTTCTAATAAAAAAGAACAACAATAAATAAGTATTAGCTGATCCAGAAGTGAGAAAGATAATTTCCATGGAAGGAAATATAAATAGGACAGTTTTTTAATCACCAGTTTGCTTTGACCTGGCATAAGTTGGTTATACTTAAATGTCTTTTTTTCTTTTTAGTTGCTAAGTATAGCTACTCAGTGTGGCAGAATTCTCAAAAACTTCCAGTCATTAAAGTATGATTTTGAGGTGCTGCACTTATAAAAGAAAGAAATAAAGTTTAGGAAACCCAGGAGTTGAAAACATGTTAACAATCATGTATGATAATTCACATCAGGCTTGATGATGTGAATTATCATATATGAGCAAGATGTCTGCATTCCAAGTTACAAGTGACAACAGTCACAATTCATGCAATAGAAGCCACCATTTTTCATGTTTCACAGGGTTCAAGTAACGTAAAAGCATATTTCCTTCTAGGGTCAACATTCTCACATTTAGTCAAATACTTTGGGTGGAAATGAAAAAGAAATTTGTTTGGAGATGAGTATATTGCCCCTTCTTTAAAAAATAGAAAAGGAACCAAAATTGTTTCTTAAATGTCCAAGTCTAGAAAATGTAAACATCTGGTAAACAATATGTGTGCCCTAAGAAACAATAATCTTGGGTGGTTACAATTGATATAGTCATAGAAAAATTATGGGAAGCATTTTTCAGTAATCCTGAATTTCTCTCAGTTCTAGACAATTACTTTTTTTAATTTGGAAATTTTCCATTTACTGCTCACAACTACCTGCAAGACTTGTACATTTCAATGTAACTACTATTTTCACTGGGTTAACTTTTCTTCATTCTTAAATTCTTGACTTCAGTGTTACTTCTATTGGGAAAACTGCTCAGACTCCACATGTCCAGATTGTGTATCATTGCTGAATATTACATGATGCCTTATATTTAACTGTGATGCTACATTGTTGCATTATACCTATACCATATAGACCCACTTATTTACCTATATCTCCACTGGACAGTAAGTCTAATGAAGTCACGAGTCCTGTCCATATTATTATAACTATTATTGTTGTTGTTGTTGTTGTTGTTATTACATACTGTTAGTATTAATCTAGGATATTTTGCAGGATTCACCTTTAATATTTACTTTTGAAATATTAATATCTTCAATTTTATCATTCTTCACAAATTGCAGGTAAGTGAATACAGTTATTAAGTGTTTTGTAAATAATTTTTTCCAAATAAATATATAATAGTCCACATCTTGTACTATTGTCTTTATGATTTTATATTTTTCATTGCTAAAAAACAAGAATTTGTTTAGGAAATATTTAAAAATAAACAATCAGAGTTAGCCTCATATTTCCCTTTGCCAAAGTGGTGAGCACTAAGGACTCCCAAGAGCATCTCATCTGTATTTGCATTCTCAGATACAATAGAAGCCACTTATGCTAGCTTTCATTCAAGAAATGATGTATATAAAGGATAACTGGACTGAAAGGAAGACAAAAATCAAGGCTCTAGGCTATCACAGGTAAAACTTGGTTTCTGGTCTTCTTAATATCTGTAAGTAGAAAGCCACTTGACTTCTACAATTTCCTCCTGTGCAGAGTTATAAGAATGTATGAGGTGACTCAAACGTCCTTTTCTTGTTCTTAGAGGATAGGGATTAAATAGTTCAAAGAGCCTTGCCACAATTTGGCACTGCCATTTGCCTAGAACGCCCCTATTTCTCTAACCAGTGCTTTTGAGCAACCTCACTTGGTACCAAGTGGTTGTTGTTAGTGGTTGTTGCTTTCAAGTTGGGTCTGACTCATAGAGATCCTATGTACAACAGAACAAAACACTTCCTGACACTATGCCATGCACATGATCTTTTTATGTTTAAGCTCATTGTTGTATCCACTGTGTTAATCCATTTCGTTTAGGGTCTTCCTTTTTTCAGTGACCCACCAGTCTCCCAAACATGATGTCCTTCTCCTGGGATAGGTTACACAGTCTAGCCATCGTTGCTTCCAAGGAGCACTCTGGTTGCATTTTTTCTAGGATGGATCTCTAGGTTCTTTTTGCAGTCCATGGGATATTCAATATTTATCTCCAGCACCATAATTCAAAGCCATCAATTCTTCTCCTGTCTCTTTTATTCTACAACCAGCTTTCACAAGCATGAGATGTCACTGAAAATACCATGGCATGATTCAGGTGCACCTTTGTCTTACGTTTACGGTTGCAAGCAGTTGGTGAAAGTCAGAGGTGGTTAGTGAAGATAGCAAAGTAATAATGAGAAACTTTGTAGTTTTATAGACTATTATTTATATTCTCCATTTTATTGAGCCATTAACTAATAAGGTTGTTAACTGTACTCTTGCTTCATGGGATGCAATAACTGCCTCAGGCCTCCCAAGCTCTCTGTAACAATTACTTCCTTCCCTACAAGAGGCTGAGTTCTGCATAAGAACAGTAGGTCTCAGCTTATAATTTTATTATGCAAAGATTCTTTCTTCATTTATTTGAATTTTATTCATGAGTTGTTATAAATCAGAACAAGAATTAATACAAAGAGCAGATATTTCTTTGTAATTATGTTAGACTGATTATCTAGCAACTGTTGGCACTGGTCTTATACTTGCTGGGTTGTATTCTATTATAAATGTGAAAATTCTCATGCATAGATGGAAGTAGTAAAGTCAGTTAAAAAACAAAAACAGAATATCTGCTCCTGTTCTCAGGGAGCTATCAGCTATCTTGGATTAAAACCAAGTTGCTAGTTTGGAAGACTTGGCATTATAGGAAATTAGGATGAGTGATTTGGGAAGACACCTGAAAAATACCTCCTTATCAAAAATCTAATCACAACCTTACCACGGGGACTAAAATCTCATCATAATACAGCTAGGACTTTAAGTTAAAGGACTTTATTTCAGTGAAATTTCACAATTTTGATAACCTTTAAATAGTGATTGAAGGAACATATTTTAGCTAATCCTAGCTATTAGTTGTGGCTTGTTGTTAGGTGCCATGGAGTCAGGTCCAACTCAGAGTGACCCTCATAGGGTGTTCAGTGGCTGGTTTTTTTCATGATTGTCTTGGGAGTAAATTGTCACATCCTTCTCCCATTTTTACAGTGCTGGGTATTGAACATGTGTCCTCAGAGAGTGTGGCACAGCACTCTACCAACTGCACTAAACCCCAGCAGTCATTAGTATAGCCCCATAAATGAGTGCATAAAAAAGTTCACTCACTTAGGAAGCTTCTATTGATTTTGTTGTTGTTGTTAGGTGCTGTCGAGTTGCTATCCGACTCATAGCGACACTCTGTACAACAGGGGAAACACTAGTGTCAGTGCTTCTCTGCTGTTCATAGGGTTTTCAATGGCGGATTGATTTTTGGGAGGGGGTTGCCAGGTCTTTCTCCCAAGCCTCCAGCTTCTGGTGTTCCCAGGCGGTCTCCCATCCAGATACTAACCAGGCCCGACCCTGCTTAGCTTCTGAGATCTAACGGGATCGGATGCCACAGGGCTACAGCTGCAGGCTCTATTGATTAGGACACTAAAAAAAATAAGTTTGAAAGGAAATAGAGAAGGAAGGAGGAAAAAAATAGCTCCAGTAGAGGTTTTTTGTGTTTCTACTATGTAGCAGACACTTTATGACCTCTTAGAAATCAGGAAAAATGGGAAACTCAGTAGAAAGACAAGGGATATAAAATATGCAACTGTGCAAATGAACATACAAAATATACAGAGAGCCCAGAAGAGATAATGGTAAAATCTCTATAGTAGTTGAGTGAGGTTGTCAAGAAAGGCATTTTTCTTTCAGATTCACTTTTAAACTGATACATAAAGCCATAAAAATTGTACCTACTAAGAGGGTACCATGTAACAATTGATATATTCGTATGTTCAATAATGCTTAGATCAAGTTAAAATATTTCCTGAAACATTTATCATTCCTTAATGCTGAAAACTTTCAAAACCTTTTCATCTAGCTTTTTGAAATGTACAATATATTATTGCTATCTATAGTCACCATAAGTGCAATGATACATCAGAGCTTCTTGTTCCTATCTGACTGCACCCTTTGATCAACCTTTCCCTCCTCACACACAAATATATACACTGTCCTCAGCCTATGGTAACCACCATTCTACCTGTAACCTCTATGAGATCAACTTTTTTAGATGTCACAAAATAGTGAGATTATGCAGTACTTATCCTTCTGTGCTGGGCTTATTTTACTTAACAAAATAGATTTCCAGTTTCATCCATGTTCTTTGAAATGACAGGATTCCATTCTTTCTTATGGTTGAATAATATTCTGTTGTATATATGTACCACATTGTCTTTATCAATTCATCAGTTGATGGGCACATAGGTTGTTTCCATTTCTTGGCTATTGTCAATAGTGCTGCAATAAACATAGGAGAGCAGATATCCCTTTTACACACTGACTTAGTTTCCTTTGGATATATATCCATGAATGTGATTGCTGGCTCATATGGTCAATTTTTAATTTTTTGAGCAATATCCATATTGTTTTTCAGAATGGCTGTACCAATTTATATTCCCACCAAAAAGTACAATTCTGCACATTCTTGCCAGCACTTGTTATCTTTAGTCTTTTTGATAGTAGCTATTCTTTCTGGGGTGAAGTGATATTTTATTGTAGTTTTAATTTGCATGTTCTTGGGATTAGTGATGTTGAGCATTTTTTGTATACCTGTTGGCCATTTTTATGCCTAATTTTGAGAAATGTTTATTTATATCTATTGCCCATTTTTAATTTTTACTAATTAATTAATTTATTAATTTATTTATTACTATTGTGTTTTTGGAGTTCCATATATTCAAGATATGAACTCTTCATCAGATACATAGTTTACAAATCCTTCCACCCTTCTGCAAGTTGCCCATGCACTCTGTTCATCGTTTCTCTTGCTGTCCAGATGGTTTTTAGTTTGATATGATCCATTTGTTAGCTATTGTTTCCTGTGCTTTATTTCTTAAAAAAATTCTTATTCATTTCAATATCCTGTATGCATTCTCCCTACGTGTTCTAGTAGTCTCATAGTTTCAGATCTTACAAATAAGTCTTTAATTCATTTGAGTT
Organism: Pedetes capensis; assembly: GCA_007922755.1. Taxonomy (NCBI): domain Eukaryota; kingdom Metazoa; phylum Chordata; class Mammalia; order Rodentia; family Pedetidae; genus Pedetes; species Pedetes capensis. The sequence continues at coordinate 6,546 of VMDO01025358.1, forward strand.
GGTCTTTGTAACTGATAAGAGATAGAGGCCTAGCTTTATTCTTCTCTGCTTGGATACCCAATTTTCCCAACAGCACTCCTCGGAATAGGAGCATTGAATGGAGCAATATGCAATCTGAATAATTATAAGAACAAAATAAAGCCAGTGACCAATGAAGAGCCCGTTAGGACTTATTTTGGAAGAAAACTGGGTTGGAGCTGTTCTAGTTCACCTTCACATTTATGGAAGTTTGCTATAAATAGAAGTCAAAGTAAATATGTACAGATAGGGAATACACTAGAATTTTGGAAAGATATAGTATTTCTGGAGGCTTTGAAAGACAGAAAGCCAGCAGATCCAATTTCCTGATATCTTTTCTCTAATTCAGAATGCCCAATCCATACCGGTTCTACCACCACCACCACCACAATCACATATTCATGATAACCCACAATGTCCTATACAGACTTATGGAAAAGCATGTTTTTAGTCACCTTCCAATAGGGAACCACAATTCCCTGGAAGTGATCAGTACAGCCTGCATGTAATCAAATCTGTAAGGATTTCTGTTTTGTTCCACTGATGGAGAAGAGTCAAAAACATGACATTGAGGGCTTCATGTTTTACAGAGATTTTAAGGAAATGTGCTTGATAACTTTTCTTTACAGCTGCCTCTGAATTTTTCTCCATAGTTTTCAGATATAAGCCTAAGAGATTTCTGAACAGGTGATGGACAGCATGTTGAACTTGAGATTGGTTCTAACTCCTCTGGCTGGTTCACTTATTTCAACACATGTATGTTTTCCGCTCAGGACAAGTTCTTCTAAGAAGTCTCCCAAGTCACAGAAAAAGCACTCTCTTCTAGTTTTCCAGAAAAATTACATCTTTTGCATCTCACTTAGAACTCTCTCCAGTCTTGTAAAATTATACATAGAAATAGAATCTCATGGTTTAATATCAGTATAATTAGGTTATAAAATAAGTGAGGATTGAGTAAAAGAATAGAGAAGGGAAGCAGTAGTAAGAATTGGAGTCATTCATTGAAAAAGGCTGTGTATGAATGTTAAATCCCTTACGTGTATCTTGGGGACAATAAGAAGTAATTTGTAATTTTTATAGATAAAATTGTGTTCAGATAATAGCTTTGAAAGTGGAGAGGGTAAGATAAATCTAAAAGAAGAGAACCCCCTTATCTGCAACCTATCTTGCTAATAGGCAGATGTTTTCAACAAAATCTGGGCCAGTATTGATAAAAATCCATTAAATTTCTCTTAGAACATAATGTCTTCTAATACAAAACAAGATAGAGAAGGCAGTCTTTCTCACTTAATTTGATTTTTAAAATATAACATTGAAACTAAACTCTATTCTTATAAAGAATGAGTCTGATTTTCAATAGATGTAATTCATGATTTCCTCATTAATTTTTAAGAAAAATGACTATACTTTCCAAAGATGACATATGAGAATTCAATGTAGGGAAACTCCAAAATGGAAACCCACTTTAAACATAAATAGTTGAATTGCTCTATTGGATGCAACGGAAATAATCATTATACACATGTTATTTCAGCATATTCCTAAAATGTCTCTAAGTGAATTATGGGTTATTTTCTAACAGTTACATCTCTTTAATTTTTAAGAGTTCATCATCCCAAATTGATGAAGACAACTTGGCCATCTATTATACTGTGATTATTGACATCTTATGTATATTTACATTAAAACATCTGTAAACTAAATAAAGACATACTTATATAAATTGATTTAAGAAAGTATTTCTAAACACATTGTAAAAAAATCATAATTTTTTATATATTCAGGTAAATGCTAGCCTTAACTGATTCATTTAACACAAATAAAAACATTTATCATTTCATACTGTGATAATATATTTTTGAGCCTACGAAGATGGATCTTTAGGCTAAATACAGTCAAATTCCTTGTGAAGTTTGAAAGTTTAAAAATGTTTATAACAATCTCTTCTTACCATCTCCTTTGACTCTGATCCTAGAACTGTCTTCATGATTCTTGCCAGATCAAGACAGTGTCTATTCTAAACCCTCACACACACACATCACTTGAAAATAATAAATTGAAAATAATAAATAATTAAATAAATAATTGAAAATAAATAAATAGTAGAAAGGCACATGGCTGAAGAGAGATCCATTGGTGCCATCCCTGATAGCATGCAGCTGGGGGAGGTAGGGTGGAGCACCTGGCAAGGGTGTACAGCTGAAGAAAGGTGCAGTGGGGCCCTCCCTGACAGGAAGCAACTGTTAAGAGGAAAATTGGACACTTAGAGGTCTTGGGAAAAGTCTGGGCAACAAGACACCACTGTAGGGTCTCAGATCCAGGGAAAGTGTTTTTTTAATTTTTTTTTTAATTGGGGAGAGATGGTCACCACCCTGGCCTCTGGAGCCATGAGCTGGAGGGAGAGAAACTGAAAGGTGGTGAGTTATTTGCATTTCTTGGCTATTGAGTAGCTAGTGCTCCTGGATCCCTGAACCTAAGAAACCTTGTTCAGAACAAGGCATATTTGGGACCTGGTAGTGCAACACAGCAAAGTAGTGCCTCAGAACTAGGGAGCCTAAGACACACAGTTTAGGCTGTGGTGTCATTAGGGTCTGGAAAAGCAGGGGATGGGGAGAAACTGAGGGAGCAGTGCCAGAGCACAGAGGCTGCAGTGGGAGCTTGTACCAGATACTGAAGTGGCAAATTATGGGAGTGGAGGAGAGGGAGAAAAGCCCCAGGGAACTGTCACCACACAAACTCATGAGAATGTCAAAGGAGAACCTCTACACACAGAGGAGGTGAGACCTGACATGCAGACCAAGCAGTGAGCAAGCATCAGCAGGAAAATACACAAAATGTTGAAGGTCAAGGAAAGAACACTTCCAAACTCATGTACAAAGCCAGTATTACCCTGATTCCAAACCGGCAAGGAGACTTCAAAGAAAGAGAACTATAGACCAATTTCCCTGATGAACATAGATGAAAAGTCTTCAATAAATTATGGCAAACCAAATTCAGCAACACATAAAAAAGATGCACCATGACAAAGTGGACTTAATTCCACCTATGCAAGGCTGGTTCAACATACGAGAATCAATTAACGTAATTCAACATATCAAGAGGCTTGCAGACATAAATTATATGATCATCTCAATTGATACTAAGATGGCCTTTGACAATGTGCAATATTCTTTCATGATAAAAGTCTGGAGAAAATGGCAATAACAAAGAATACCTCAGCATCATAAAATCCATCTATGACAAACCTACAGTCAGTATCATACTAAATGAGGAAAAATTGAAATGATCCCCTCTAAGATCATGAACACAATAAGGATGTCTCCCCCCCATTCAATGTTGTGATCAAAGTCTTAGCCAAAGCAATCAGGCAAGAGAAAAAAAATTAAAGGGCTACAGATAGGCAAAGAAGAGGTCAAGTTATCCTTATTCATGGATAACATGATCCTTTACCTAAAAGACCCCAAAAATTCATCCAGAAAACTCTTAGAGCTAGTTAACACCTTCAGCAAAGTAGCAGGATATAAAATAAACATGCAAATATCAGTACCCTTCCTTTGCATCAATAGTGAAAAAGAAGAAAAGGATATTACAGCAACAATCTCATTTACAATAGCCCACCAAAAAATTAGATACTGAGGTATTAATCTAACTAAAGACCCTGAAGATCTCTACAAGGAAAACATCAAAACACTGAAGAAGGAAGTTGCAAAGGATACTAGAAGATAGAAGAATCTCCCTAGTTCATGTATTGGGAGAATCAATATAGTAAAGATGGCTATATTATCAAAAGCAATTTACAGATTTAATGCAATTGTCATTAAAATTCCAATGACACACTTTGCAGAAATAGAAAAAATAATCCCAACATTCATATGGAAGCGCAAAAGACCACATATACCCAAACAATCTTCAGCTACAAAACAGCACATATGGGATCACTATACCTGACTTCTATACTACAGAGGTATACTCCAGAGCTATAGTGACAAAAATAGCTTGGTGCTGGTACAAAAATAGTCTTGAAGACCAATGGAACTGAATTGAAGACCCAGAGATACACCTACACAACTACAGCCATTTGATTTTTTACAAATGGGATAAGTAAATTAATTCAATGGAGAAAAGATAGCCTCTTTTTTTTTTCTCATACTGGGGGTTGAACCCAAGGCCTTGTGCTTGCATGTTCTGCAAGTGCTGGACCACTGAGCTGCACCTCCAGCCCTTTTTTTTTACTTTTTGAGACAGGGTCTCACTAAATTACACAGACTGCCTCTGGTCTCGAACTTGCAATCCTCCCACCTCTGCCTCCTGAGCCACTGGAATTACAGGTGTGTGCCACCACACCTGGCTCGAGATAGCCTCTTCAGTAAATGGTTCTGGGAAAATTTGATGTCCATTTGCAGAATATTGAAAATAGACCCATAAATATCAATTTACATGAGTGTCTATTCCAAGGATGCAGAGAAAAAGGAGCTCTTTTACACTACTGGAGGGATTGCAAAGTAGTTCAACCACTTTAAAAATCAATACATAGATACCTCAGAAAACTAAGAATAGAATAGTGATACAACCCAGTTATACCTCTTGGGAATATACTCAAAAGATGATAAGTCATCATATCACAGGGACACCTGCATTTCCATATTTAATGTACCACTCTTCACAATCACAAGGGTATGGAATCAATCATGATGTCCATCAATAGAGGAATGGATTAAAAAGTTATGGTATATATACACAATGGAATATGACTCAGTGATGAAAAAGAATGAAATAATATCATTTGTAGCAAAATGGATAGAACAGGAAAATATCATCCTAAGTGAACAAATCCAGGCCCCAAAACAGAAATACTGTATGTTCTCATACTTGGGAGCTAAAGCTAACTTAAAGGAAGAAGAAAACTATAAATATGTAGATATACTTTTTAAAAATCAGGCTTATCTAGGAATAATATAAGCATAGTAGAAAGAAGAGGGAAGAGTCTAGTGGAGGGAGCAAAGGTTGTAGAACGGAGAAAGGGGAAAGGAAATAATACAGAAGGTTAAAAAGGGGGAGAGGATAATCTCAAGTTACATCATGCAACTCCATGAATACCTAAGAAAAGACAGCAATATAACCCATAATTGTATATGATTTTTACCACATATTAATCAATGTTTCATAAATTTTTAAGTTCATGTAAGTGTAACCAAAAATGTTATAATAGATGCACAATGAAAATAGTAAAAGCCTTCCTACTCTGTATGCCAGTAACATTTATTAATAAAATTAAATCTAAAAAGAAAATAAATAATGAACATAAATAATAATAAATATCAATATTGAAAATAGTAGATTGAAAATGAAAATTTAAAACCAATAGAAACTAGATATTGAAGAAAAACTGCAATATCAGAAAGAAGAGAAAAAAGGAAAATGCTTGCATGTGAATTTTTTGTTTTACAAATATAAATTTCTGATTTCACTGTCTTTACAATTTTTCCATCTGTCTCAACCTCTATGTCCCTATTGCTACCTCCTTTTCCTATTTCTGATTACTTTTTTGCTACAAAATAAAATCATTGATTTTATAATACACCAATGATGATATTAAAAATGTGATAAAATGAGACAGTATTAGTTTCCTATAGCTACTGTAACAAATAACCACAAATTAGATGGCTTAAAATAATGAGTACTTTTTCTCTCTCACTTCTGAAAGGCAGAAGTCTTAAATTGTGGTGCATCAGGGTTGCACTCCCAGAGTCTGTAGGGCAATCTGCATTCCTTCCAGCTGTGCTCTATGGTTGTCTGTGTCCCTTGACTTCTGTCAGCAGCACTCCAATCCCTACTGACCCAATCACAAAGGTTTCACACTCCTTTGTGTGTTTGGTGTGTCTCTTGTCATTAGATTTAGGGCCCATTTGGAAAATTGAGAGCAGACTCCTTATTTCAACATCCTTAATTTAATTATAGTTACGAAGATTCTTTTCACCAACTAAAATAATATTCACAAATTCCAGGAATTAGGGCATGAACATATCTTTTGGGAGTCACCATTTAAACTACCACAAATGAGATGATAAGCACCTGAAAGACTGTTGGTAGAAACTATATGTATTTTTATGTTACAAATATTAGAGACAGAATCATTAATTCTATATTCAATGGAAATTTAATGAATCTTGAGGAGAATAAAGCATACAGATACTAAATAGTTACTGTGTCCCAGAAGGGTAAACCCAGGTTTTGTGTAGCTTGGATCCTACTTTTTAAGCAATATAAAATTATTAATACAAAAGTAGGTGTGAAAATGAGTGTATGTTTACTATGAGAAAAGGATTTATATCAAATTGCAAAGTTTTTTAAAAAGCTATCATATACCATGAACATAATAAATTTTTAGGAAATAACATATCACTTTTATCAAGTATTATTTAACCACTTCTATAATTCCTCCATGGACTGGGATTTAGCTTAGTTTGTAGAGCACTGCTCTGCAGTCTCTGAGGTCCAGAGTTTGATACCCAGAACAACAAAAATGGGAGAAGAACATGGCAATCCACTCCCAAAGCAATCCCGAAACAGTGAGTCATTGAAAACTCTATGAAGGTTGCTATGAGTCCGATATGACTGAGGGCATCTAATAACAACAACATAATTCCTCCATGGTACTTTTTCCCTAAAGATTTGGGGTTATTGTCTCTGAGGGTGTCTTTATGCAATGATTTGAATGACATGCTGAAAAAGAAAATGATTCATTTTGCATTATCGATAGTTTAGTAGGTTATTTTCCACCATCAGCACACAGAGAGTTGCATGGTTCCCTTATGTTGTTTTATGTTTATTATGTTTATGATACTGCTTTATGTTTCCTACAATATATTAGTTTTAAGACATCTTATGCTCACTGTAGGGGCTGGGATTTAGCTTAGTTGGTAGAGTGCTGCGCTGCAGTCTCTGAGGTCCCGAGTTCAATTCCCAGCACCACAAAAATGGGAGAAGGGCCTGGCAATCCACTCCCAAGGCAATCCTGAAACAGTCAGCCATTGAGAATCCTATGAGGGTCGCTATGAGTCAGATACCGGACTCGACGGCACCTAACAACAACAACAGCATGCTCACTGTGGGCAAGGTCTTGGAGAATCTCGGCACCTTTATCTCACAAGACATGCCTTTCCCCATAGACTTGTGAGCGAGGCTTGGTGGGCAAAAGAGACAAATGGCCACAAAGTCAGCTCTTTAGAGCCCTCCATTCAAAGCAAGAAGAAGATAGCATTTGTTCAGATGCTTTCCTTTGGGAGTCAAAGATAGGGTTAGTGTCCACAAGGGTCAAGTTTTCATTAAAAATTTGGGTAGATATGGTGATGCTAGCAATGTAAAGCTACTTGTATTCCAAGAGCACCATTTAGATAATGACACCAAGGCTTCCTCTCTGCATCCCTAGAGGAGAATGAACTAAGTGTTTTTAGAAGACGCATAAGCAAATAAGAGCCTGTAGATTTACCACTGTGGCATCTGATCCAGTCAGATCTCGGAAGCTAAGCAGGGTCGGGTCAGTTAATACTTGGATGGGAGACGGCCTGGGATCACCAAGTGCTGTATAGGCTTGGGAGAAAGACCTGGCAACCTACTGCCAAAAAACAATCAGCCATTGAAGACCCTATGAATAGCAGAAAAGCACTAACTATACTGTTTTGCCTGTTGTATGTAGAGTCACTATGAGTTGGACACTGACTTGAGGGCACCTAACAGGAAGCAAATAAGAATACTTGAAGCTTAATCATGAGCAAGTTATATCTTAAATCCTCTTCAAAAGTCAGGTGTTATACTTTCCTGAAATAGATGTATTAATGGATGAATTGAGGCATAAATATAGACATATGAAGTTTTATCTGTAAGAATTACTTTAATAGTTTAAATTGGTAATGTATGTCACTTTGACATATAGAATACAAACTCCAGCGAGTTGTTATCGTTACTTCCAAGATATAGATAGCTTGGTAAAATTTGAATCACGCATGTTGTTAAGTCTAAGAGGATATGATTGGACTTAGTATTAGCCTGTGAAATCTACTAGAAAAAAAAATTAAAATCAGTCCCTTTAGTAATAATTAAGGAGGAGCAGTGCTCATACCTGAACATAGATGTGCATATATATGCTGAAATATAGCACTAGTTTTATATAACATGGAACAAATATCAATCCAAATGCTATAAGTACAACTAGAGAAACGATCATTTTGTATCATCTTTTGCCTACTTCTAAAAAAATTAGGTAATCTATATACCATAAATCTGATCACATAGTAAGAAAAAAATACTAAGTATAGCAAAATAATTATTTGAAGTGTTGTTTTTCAATAGCACACTTTGTTATGTAAGGTACACAATAAAATTCCTAAGAATAAACCAGTAAACTAATCTGCTTTATGTATTTTAAAAAGGAAATGGCATTCTAAGATACAGCTGCATAGATTATATGATGAATATTCAACATATGAAAAACTGACAAGTTTATCTTTACTCTATCATTAAGCATTTTTGTGACAAGCTGGATATTCATCCCATAAGGGGTCCTTTTTGTGTGTCTTCTTTGTTTAATGCTTGCTCATGCCCTTTCCTGACATCCTGCAAGACTAGTCTTTTCTTTTCTTCTTCAAATTTTTGATTACCCATATTGTTAGAAACTTACTCATAGAACACTTTTCAATGATAGGAAGACAAGACCTTGGTCAAAACTTTCATTCCACAATCAAAAGCTTGATGTAATGTCTTCTTCAGCCCATTAAAGAAAAGGAGTGTCTAAGAAATGCAAGTTTGTATTGGCAAATATCTATCTATCTATCTATCTATCTACCTACCTACCTACCTACCTATAGATAGATATTTACATATTTACATATTTAAGGTTTTTTACATACATATTTACATATGTAATATATTTTACTTCTGAAGAATTCTACCTCCTTTACTTTCAGTTTGCTCCTAATTCAGGGAAAAATAAGTCCTTATTTTATAACAGAGTCTACAACTTCAAAGAGTTCATCCCAAGTTAAATTATTCTTTTCATACATCTTTCTTTGCTATCCACAAGACAAAACATTTGACTGGGAGGGGAGCTGCATCATTTTTTGATAACTCACTGAAATGTATTCACTTAACTACTCCCTGAAACCAATCTCCAAAACAGATTCCTAATATTAAACTGGAAAATGACATAGGTTTTAGAACCAAACTTTGATTTCTTGAATCAATAATATATCACACTCACCAAGAAGTTTACTATGAGATTTTATTTGTAAATTCCTGAAGTTTAGCAAATCTGTATACTAGAAGATTCTATAGTTCTTTTCTAAAAATTTGACAATAAAAATATTCTCCATGTGAAAAAAAATTATTCAAGAGTACATCATCACTTGGCTCCTTCATTTATTATGTATTCAGTGCTTTCTTTACATAACTCACTGCCCCAGAATTCATGACCAAACATCAATACATGTTAACACATTTTCAATATTTATAAGGTAAAGGCTTAAATCCAGGGGTTATCAATAATTGTCCTGCTACTCCATTCATACTCACTAGCTTCTCAATTATAATGCCTAACAAGAGTCATCCTCAGGAATTTATGGAGTATAATAGTTTTTAAAAATCTAATTTAAATCTATTTAATGTTAGGATTACCAAATGCCCTATTTATACTATCACCTCTCACTCTTGAAATACTTTCTCTAGAAAGGGTTTTATTTTCCCATGATAGGGTATATAAGCACCTGAGCTCAAAATTACACTTACATAGTGATAATACGAAGTTAAATAGGAAATAGCATTGCCTACTAATACAAATAGCAGTGCCTGGTAAATAAGATAGATGAATATAAGAAATTCATGTTGTCTGAACAAAGATGAGTGAGAAATGGTGCATATTTGCTATAAATATCTAGCAACAAAACTTAGCCAATATCACTCAAAACCAAATAGAATTTACTTACATGGTTAAAACAGGTACAATGGTCTAAGTGATGTTTTAAATGTCATTGATTTACTATTAATAATACATATTCACAAAAATGACTGATATAAAAGTCTATACATAAAATGCATATCTGGTACAATCTTATAAGTATGTCAAGGTTTGATCTCCAGCACCACAAAAATGGGAGAAGGACCTGGCTGCCCACTCCCAAAACAATGCCGAAACAATCAACCATTGAAAACCCTCTGAATTGTAGAGAAGCACTGACATAGTGCAGGGCATGGCATGGTGTTGGGGAGTATTTTGTTCTATTGTACATAGGGTCGCTATGAATTGGACTCGATATCTAACAACAATCAGAATTTAATTTGTAAGATATTATAGGTTGCAAATAGGCCTACTGTCCTGAAAGAGAACAGACTTATCCTTTAAAAATATTGTTATAATAAAATTTCAACCGGGCACCATGGTGTGTGTCTGTAATCCTAACTACTTGAGGGGCTAAGGCAGGAGGATGTTGAGTTCAAGACCAGAGGCAGCCTGCATAACTTAGCAAGACCTTATCTCAAAACAATTAAAAAGGTGACAAGGGGTGCAGCTCATGGGTAGAGCACTTGCCTAGCATACACAAGGTCCTGGGTTCAACTCCCAGGTTCTGAGAAAAGTAATAAAAAAGAAAACTTTAACAATACATATCTGGCTACCTGAAAGATTTCTGGAAAGAATTTATTGATTTTTAAGTATTATTGAAAAATCTTTCAAACATATTATGATCTTTTATTGTTTTTAGAGTAGAAAATATTTTATTATTTAAATCTATTTGATTTATGCTCCTAACTTGTGGCTCTATGATTAATTAAGAATTCAGTGACTAAAAATTGAAATGGCATCAGAATCCTAGTATGTGTATTCATGCCCAAATTAGGACAATTACCACTTTTTGGAACTGTAGTTTTAGCCAGGTGCAGTGGTACACACCTTTAATCCCAGTGACTCTGGATGTAGAGGCAAGAGGATCGCAACTTTGAGACCAGAGGCAGTCTGTGTAATTTAGTGAGACCCTGTCTCAAAGGTTAAAAAATGAGCTGGGGATGCAGCTCAGTGATACAGCACTTGCAAAGCATGCAAGTGCAAGGGCCTGGGTTCAACCCCCAGGACTGGAAAAAAGATGAAAGTATACTTTTAGTTATTCAACAATAAGATGCTACCATAGCAAAATGAATGGAATTGGAGAACTTCATCTTAAGAGTACATTCACAAACTCAAAAAGAGAAATACCAAATGTTCTTACTCATATATGGGATCTGAATGTTACTTAAAGGAAGAAAAAACCCATACATAAGTTGATATATAAAAAATGCACAATTAAACTTAGTGAAGAAGGGATAATATAAAGAGTAGAAAGAAGGAGGGAGGGAACTAGCACAAGGAAGTGAAAATTGCTGAAGGTGGGTGGGGAGGAGAATCAATGTAGAGGGATAAAGGGGGCAAGGATAATCTCAATGTAAACAATGCAACTTCATGAGTACATTGCAAAAATAGGGGAATATAACTCAAATATGCATTTGAGTTTTACTACATACTAGTCATAAGGCTCCATAAACCATGTAAGTTAATAAAAGTGTAACCAAAAGTGATGTAGTAGTTGCATAATGGAAAAAGCCAATGCTATATGACTTTTTACCCCAAAATCATTTACCAATAAAGGGAGAAAAAAATGTTGCCATGATGACAAGTTATCATCAGCAAGCACCTGCTAAATTAATATTTTTATTGCAGTGTTCTAGAAATTCAGTTACCTACCAGAATAAGAAAATTTCCAGCTCCAAGTAAATGTTTTCATGTTCTTCTTCACCTGACATTCATCTACACAACACACATCTTAGTCCAATCTCCAAACTAAACATATTCTCTAAACAAAGACATATATGGAATATATCATAAACAAAAGAAAGATGAAGATTGCTTCTTGCCTGGCAGTAATGTTGAAAATTATGAATCAGTTTCAAGAAATATGCTGGAGATGGCTACACATTTTGATCAATTCTTCCCTAGTGTCTCACTCTTTCTCTTTCTCTCTCTCCCCCCTCCCTCCTAGTGGGTGACTACTCTATATCAATTACTTGCATATATTGTTGTTAGGTGCCATTGTGTCAGGTCTCACTCATAGCGATTACGCTATGTACAATAGAATGAAACACTCAGACACTGTGCTGTGTGGGGCACTATTGTCAGTGCTTCTCTGCTTGCTATTCATAGGGTTTTCAATGGGTTTTCAATGGTGGATTGTTTTGGGAGTAGATTGCCAGGTCCTTCTTCCCAGCCTGCAGCACTTGGTACTCCCAGTCCGACTCCTATCAGTGAATTAACCAGGTCCACCATGCTTAGCTTCTGAGATCAGGGAGAATCCAACACTAGGGTGCTATGGCAGACTATTTGCATATAGGATGTTTTTAATTCTCAAAACATTTTGATAGTTTATTATTATGAGCATTGTTTAGAAAAAATCAAATATTTCAATATCACATTTACCCCTCAATTTCATGTCTCTGAAATCCTAATAACCTAGAAACAAAATGTTTTATTAAAGACCTCAAAGAAGCAAAAACAGAACTTAAAAGATTTATATTAAAGCTCTTAGAGTAAATTTTTAAAAAAAAGACATTCTGTGACTATTTACTCCGATTTAAGGCAGAACTCTGCTCTTTTTAGTCAATATTTAACTGGAAAAAAAAAAGAAGGGGAAAAACCCACATTGAAGATAATCAGGAAAATAAGCTGATTATAGATGTAGAAGATACATATTGATCACAGAGTCAAAGAGAATCATAGTGGTCACTTAGCCTAAAGAGACAATGACCAATGTCTCAAAAATTCCTAAGGAACCATAAAATGATAAATGTCTGAGGAGATAGATATATTTAACCTGATTGTAACATTATGTAAAGTTTGTTTATGTTAAAACATTGTAAGTATCCCATTAATATGTGCAATTTTATTTTTCTATGTATCAGTTAAAAAGCTATTATAATGTATTTACCAATTATTCTCCATTACTTACAAGTGGTTTAATTTGGTTCATTATATTTGATGTAGGCAGAGAAATTAATGTTTTTAGACAAACATTTCTATATAAAATGGCTTAAATGACAATAAAACCGAGTTTATATTGTTAGAAAATTTATTTAACAAAAGTATTACATTCGCTGATTCTTCCCTGGTGATAATTATACTTTAAATCAAGTATGAACTTAGTGTGTGTGTAGCATATGCTTAAGTACATGAACATTTACAATTATGTACACACTTTGCATAATGGTTTATTCTTAAAACCTAAAGGAAAAGGGATATATTAATGGCTTTATGCCTATCTAGGATAATGGAAAAGGAATCCATGTCAAGCACATAACAGTCTGATTAATGAACCCCAAATCAGTGAAATCGAGCTGTATCTCTGTAAAAAATAGAGAATAAAGAATAAACATACAATGAAAAGAAAAGGATGGAATAAGTGGTTTCAATGTATAGCAGAAACAAGCAACATCATACTACAGAAAAAGAAGATCCATGTCATATGAAACTCAAAATACATAAAAGAAGATAACAGAAGAGACGACAGGAAGAAGGCAGTAACATCCAATATATTAGAATGGAAGAAAAGAACCAGAAATCAGACCTTCCTTAAATTCAAACCTGGAAGCCTCCTGAAAACATGACTTATGAAGAAAAGATTGTTGTCCTTTTAACCTAAGTATCATCTCTCAGACCTCCACTGGGAAATAGAAAGTTACTACAAAGAATACTCTAGCCAATAAAGTAAAACTCTCTGCATTTCTTTTGAAAACTACATAACTACAAGTCTGATTACTTTGGCTTTAGGAACAATAAAACTTCAACTACTATAAAATGATGGGCTCATAAATAACTTCATCCTAGGTATTAGAAATTGTTATAAAATTGGAAGATGATTATCTTCCCTAATCTTTCTCTCAACTCTAACAATTTTTCCTTTCTTTTTGTCCTTTGTGTGGAGGACAAAGCTTATCAAGATTCATGTGTGCAACGCAAACACAACCATCAGCTACCTCTATGTCCCAACCCAACTCCAGATCCATCATTTCAAATGACAATTCCATAGGAAATCAATATTTTGAAAGGAAGATTGCTTCAGCTAGTTCATTGTGGACTGTAGGTGCAGCCAGTGAATTCAAGAAAGCGGGTTCATTTGTATCTGCTGCTCATTTTAGCAGGATTGACTGCAAGTAGATTTTTCAGAGAGAAGGTAGAAGAGCTACTCATTTCTTCCATTTTCAACTTGTTCTTCTATTCTGGATCTAATAACAATAGCCCTAAATTGTAAATAGCAGCAGGAGACAAACGAACATTCTGTCCCACTTAAAATACTAAATAATAACTCTGCCAGTTGTTTAAAGATTGATGTTCTATTCAATATATCTTTTTTCATATTTTGTGTTACTACAGTGGCTGTGATTCACTGACATAACATCACAGGATACTCCATGTGAAGAGCTATACTAAAGTCCTAACTCATGAAGCTCATTTGAATATTGTACTCAAGCACTACCTAAAAATTTTAATCACTTGAAACCTGAGAATTTGTCCTGCTTTCAATATTTAATTCTGATACTACATATTCTTAACTTCTTCTTTTACATTATTTTATTTTTCTGAGCATTTATAATGCATGAAAATAGAAAGAATTAAGATTCAGAAGGGAAGAAGAAAATATACACCCACTGTATGTCCATCTCCCAAAGCTAATCATAGTTATAGCTACATCTATTCCATCTAATATTTTTCTATGCAACTATTTTTGTATAATCTCTTGAGGATACAAGTTTATATGTATGTCCTTTGTAATACATTTAATACACAAAATTCTCCGTATTCGTGGATAATGATCATTAATATCAGAGATGCATAAAAATTGCAGAACAATTTATTTTCCGCAACTACCATAATCTGCATAATCATCTTACTATTGCTGATATTTAAGTTGCATTCAATATTGCACTATATTATTAAATACAGCTCTGAGATAAACATTGGTACTTATTTTGAAAATCTCTGACACATTATTAAATCATTTTCTAAAAGAGTTAAGTACTTTTTTTTTAGTACTAGGGATATTCAACCCAGGTCTTTGCATATGCTATGTAAGTACTCTACCATTGAGCTATACCTCCAGCCTCCTTTTTGTTTTATTTTTTATTTTGAGACAGGGTCTCACTAAGTTACACAGGCTGCCTCTGGCCTCAAACTCGCCATCTTCCTGCCTCCACTTCCCAAGTCTCTGGGATTACAGCCATGAGTCACAGTGCCCCACCTACTACTTTTCCTTAAGATACATCTATTTTCTAATAAACCTCTTTTTGCCTACCCCTGATGTAAATCATCAGAATTATCCATATATATTTTTATGCCAGTACATAAAATCCATTTTCTCTAAGAGGAGCTGAAATAGAGGATGGTCCTACATGACTGTGTAAATCAGCCAAAGAGCTAAGTGACAATCGGTTTAATCTTCAAAAGTTTGTTTTATAGCATGTGAGTTGTCAGACTCATTAAGACCAATGCCTAATAGTGACTCTAAAAAGCACAGACAGAATTCTCCGCCCTAAATATGATGGAAAGAAGGAAAAAGCAAAGATAAAAAAAATAGGAGATTAGGAACTGCATCTGATAAAATGACTACTTCAACCTCAGATCCATTAAAGTCATAAAGAAAGAAAAGAGATAATAGCTATTATATAGATAATCAGCCCCACCTCATTTTAGTATATTATACTTTTATTTTACCAGTTTCCTAATTTTAAGAGGCTGGATAGTGTTATATGGAATGAATGGTGACTTGGCAGCCAAAAGCTTTGAGTTTGGGCTCTAACAAACTTTGTAGCCTTGGACAAGTGAGATAACCTCTCTGAATAATAGTGTCCTCTGTGAATTGCTCAGTTGGGAAAATTAATCCAAGTTTTGTGGCATTTTAAAATTCTGTGCTACTCTCTCCTGATTTATAAGAATCAGGATAAAATCTGTAGATTCTTTCTCTCATTTTTCTTCTGTTCTCTGTTCACATACCCAGAGACATTCTTTATTCAAGGTAGAGAGAGGGATATAGAACAAAGAAACTAGTTCAAATGGAGTTTCGAATGGATTTTTAACCACATAGCATAGACATTGTTTTGAAGGTCAAAGCCTTTTCCATTTGCAAGACCCAGCTACCCAAAAGGGGAAGATGTTTACTAGATTTCTAAAAACCTAAGGTTGCTTATCATGAGCAAGTAGGGATTCAGAATAAAGCTTTATAGTATTGCTTTTCAAACTTCTGGTCAAGGCCCACAAGGAGGTCAGGAAATCAATTTACTAGGTCTAGACCAGCATTGTTTTTCTCTGATGAAATCAAATAGAGTGTATTGCAATTAGTAAAACTAAGCTAAGTATGCGATTTCTGGGGCTAATATGAAAATGTATTTTTCACAGAAGTTTCCTATCAAAACATTTTGAAAAATACCAGTTTAGATTATAAACCACAGTGACTAAGAAGAACAAATATGCTTATGAAAGTTGTCCAATTGCCCAGAACTTTGGATGTGCAGGTGCAAGATAAAAGAAACCACCTGGAGAGGATTGGGAGAAGGAAGCTATGAACAATTCTTGCCCCTACGTCCTTCCTTCTTCTACTGAAGGCTTGTTACAGAGAAGTGGAGTCTGTAGAAACCACCAAGCTTACTGAGAATATGAAGGAAGAAAAGCTCTAATCCTTACCTTGATTTCTGAAAAGAGGCAGCCTAGCAGTGCAATGCTTGCCATAAGCTGCTGCTGCTGATTTGGGGTACAAATTACAACAAGGCAAGTCAAGGCAGTGAAGTATCTTGAGATTCAGGCCCATTTTACCATTCTTCCTCTAATCCTATAGGAGGTGAGAGGACCAAAAAACAATTTCCTGCCCAATGAGGCACAGAGTTAGGTGAAAATTACAATATGGAATCCCTGATAAGTGGATGAGAATCCACAGAAATTGGAATTTATATTGTGTACTAGGTAAAATGGATGGACGTGGCCTGCCATGTCTTAGGCCACTTCATATCTCACTGATGTATTTGAAGACTGAGGAGGTCAGTCAATATTGGCACCCTAACAATCATTTCAAAGCATGGAACCTGTCATATTATTAAGTATGACTCACATATGGATCAAACTCATTCCATTGATACTTAACATGGTTTGCCATATATAACTCTACACTTACTAAAGCACACAGAAATGTGGTTAGAAAATGGCTGTAGGTTCTTATAGATAATACAAGTTTCATACAAGTCCTGAAGAGATAAAGTCAGAATTAATGCCAAGTATGAACTATTATTTCTTAAATGTTTCATGAACAATCAGTAATACTTCTCTATTTAACAATGGCTTCAGTACACAGAAATGTCAGAGGTCCTATTGTAATAAATTACATAACAGCTATATATTATTTTTTCTATTGCTTTGAAATACTATGATAATTTTCCCTATCTTAAAGTGTGCTCTTATTATATTTGGGACAGTTTTATTTCTAAAAGGCCATTTGAGTCATTTTTAAGTTGAATAGCATATATTACTGAATGAAAAGATTGGTTCTTTGACCTGTAGTAAGTAAATTATATTTTTTAAAATGACCTAGTATTTTTTTCCAAGAGATCATTAAAATTCTAAAACAACTTTCTTGCTGGAACTTATGTCAGTCAACTACAAACCCAGACATAATATAGAACTTTGGCTAAATATAATAAAAATATACTATCATTAATTAGATAAGAGAATATTTTTAGAAGTTTTCTTCTACCACAATGGCAGGAGGAAGGATCAAACAGAACATAATTTTTTTTAAATAATAACCAACAATCCAGCTATATAGATTTGCTGATTTCAGCTAGATGTTTAAACCACTATGAAAAATAAATTTAATAACTTTTTGAAGGTGAATCTTTTATATGAACCACAATGCAGTATATTGCATACATAATTTAATTTAATAAAGTGATTCCTATTAGTGTCAATGGTCTCTTGACACCAATAATTTACAAGGCCCAGACCTAGTTCCATTTTCTCCCTGGAACCTTCACTGAGCCCTTCAACCCCACACTATCCTCCCTCTGCTCTCAACTCCAGCAGCTCATGCCACCTGGACTGCTTCAAGATCACCTATGATATATGTCCTTATAAAACAATGTAAGAAAAGAGAGCATTCATCCAAAAATGGAAGGAATATCAAAATATCTTAAATTATTTAATAAAGGTTATGGCCATATTTAGGAATCTCTTATATCATTTATATTTTAGAAATCTCTTCCTAAGGGAACCACAAAGCTCAATATTGTTAGAACTAATGGAAATAGCAAAGTGCTTTCTCCACGGTGGTGTTAAATCTTTCATTTTAAGGCCTGAGTTCATGAATATTTTATTTATTAATATATACACCAAAGAAGTAATCTACATATGTATGTGTGAGTTCATAGCAATGTGGCTTGTCCTTTTGTGCAAAGTAGATTTATTTATCAGTGTTTAAATGCCTATACTAAACAAAAAAGTCATTTGTAATGAAAACTGTATTTCTAAAAAACAAGAAATGCATTGGCAGTGCTTGACAACATGTTTACAACCCTTTAGAAAACACATCATTTCTATGTAAGGTTACTTACTTTTCACTTTTCCTCCTTGTTCATTTTCATAACAATGAGTTAAATTTTTATTGCAACCAATGGACAAAACTGGATAATCCTCATTAACAAATTATAAAATGCACGTTAAGGGTTTAGAACCCTTAAACATGCTTCCTCTGAGGACACTATAAAAGATTGATGTAAGTATTACTCTGGTTGCACAAGAGAGAAATCTATTTAGAACAGCCTGAAGGGACAAAAAGGAATTACCCAAAGGATATTAGTTTATATCATGAGATTCAAGGAATGATTGGACAACCATGTTAAGGGAGAAACAAAGAAGCTTTTGGATGGACCTTAGGAAAAATTGGGACCAAGAACTTAACACCATTAGGTCACTATTGAAAGCTGAGTTCTTCATCTTTTCTCATAGCATCCTCATTCTTTCTAGCTTCAGAACATCTTTCTCAATGTACATTCACTATATTAACCAGCAATTTCACTCCTACATATTTACTCAAGTGAAATAAAAATTTACTTTACACAGAATGTACATATACAAATTATGATATCAGGCTTATTCATAATTTCTTAAGTGACACAATGTCCTTCAACTGTGGAGTGAAGAAGCAAACTGTGATACATTCAAATACTGGAATATATCAACAATAAAATAACAAGTCATGATAAATGTAACATCAAGGATCTGTCTGAAATGCATTTCATTAAATGAAGAACTGTGACACAAAAGTGTGCATATTACATGATGTCACTTATATGACATTCTCATAAATGCAAAGCTATAAACAATAAATCAGAGGTTGTCAGGGATTAATTTAGTGAAACTCCCAACTACAAAAGGAGTGCCATGAAATTATGGAGGTCATTGTAATTGTTCCAGATCTTGGATGGTAGCTATAAGCCTCTTCACATTTCTTTTCTTTTTTTCTTTTTTTTTTTTTTTTTTTTTTTTTTTTTTTTTTTTTTTTTTTTTTTTTTTTTTTTGCGGTACCGGGGGTTGAACCCAGGGCCTCGTGCCTGCATGCTCTGCAAGTGCTGGGCCACTGAGCTGCACCTCAGCCCATTTTTTTACTTTTTGAGACAGGGTCTCGCTAAATTACACAGACTGCCTCTGGTCTCGAACTTGCTATCCTCCCGCCTCCACCTCCCAAGCCGCTGGGATTACAGGCATGTGCCACCACGCCCGGCCTTTCACATTTCTTAAAATCCATGACTATACGCTAAAACTAGTGAACTTTACTTCATGTAAATTATACTTTCAAATTGTTTGAAAATGAAAGGAAAGAAGTTGATTTAAAGTGACAAACATTGAAGAGATAAAATACTGAAGACATTGTCTTGGAAAGACAATCAAAGATATGTTGTTATTGTTATTTAGGTGCCATTGACTCAGGTCCTACTCATAAGGACCCTACATACAACAGAACAAAACACTCCCTGACACTGTGCCATGCCTGGCACTATTGTCAGTGCCTCTCTGTTATTCATGGGGGTTTTGATGGGTGATTGTTCCGGGAGTGGGCTGACAGGTACTTTTCCCATATTTGCAGTGCTGGGGATCAAACCCAGGGCCTCAGAGAATGCAGAGCAGCACTCTACCAATTGAACTAAACCCTGACCCAATTCAAGAGGTAGACCCCAAGAATCCGAGAAATTAAAAAAAAAAAAAAAAAAAAAAAAAAAAAAAAAAAAAAAAAAAAAAAAAAAAAAAAAAAAAAAAAAAAAAAAAAAAAAAAAAAAAAAAAAAAAAAAAAAACAGAAAACACCAGTGCAAGGGAACAGAACAAATACGAAAATCTCTTATTTAAAAAGACTCTTGTGAAGTAAAGATTAGAAACTACATAGTTAAAAAGCACATAGTTAAAAAGCACATATGGCCACGTAGATTCAGGACTACTATCAGTAAGGTCTACTCTAGTAAAATTACTGGGCTTTAAAGGGAAAATTTTCCTTTGGACATTTTTTAAGACAGTGTCAGGTTTTGACACCAACACTTTGTGCCAGAATAGAATGTAATAATATTTTTGAGAATTTAATTGGCAAACTATGTGAATCAAGAATTTTATATCTAGCAAAACAAGTTGTTACTAACACTGAAGAAATCAGGAATGTTCTTATGAACATTTTCTGAAGAATCTATCAGATAAAGAATTCTAGATGCCGTGGTACACACCTATAATCCCAGCTATTCAGAAGGCTGAAGCGGGAAGATGACAGGTTCAAGGCCAGAGGCAGCCTTTGCAACTTAGCAAGACTGTGTCACAAAAATAAATAAATAATAAAGGCCTTAAAGTGCAGCCACTGGTGAGTGCTTGCCTAGCATGTGTGAAGTCCTGGGGCTAGCCCTCAGTATTCTAGTAATGAAAATGACTAGAAAAATATCTGCCTAAGTACTGATGCCCCCACATATCTGCCAGTTTGCCACACTGTGGGGGCTTGTGTGTTTCGACGAGGCTAAAAGCTATGCCACTGGTACCGCAGATATGAGCAAGGTTATCCATGGTGGCCACGTTTTCAGCTGAGCTTCCAGGCTAAGACAGACTAGGGAGTAGGACCTGGTGACCCACTCCTGAAACAACTAGCCACTGAAAACCCTGTGAATAGCAAAGAAACACTGTCAGATATAGTGCTGGAAAATGAGCCCCCCAGGTTGGAAGGCACTCAAAAGACTTCAGGGGAAGAGTTGCCGCCTCAAAGTAGAGTCTACTGTGCTGACGGAAATGGAGTAAAGCACCAGGGACCTCCCTTTGCTGATGTGGCATGATTCAAAATGAGGAGAATCAACTGTAAACATCCATTAATAATTGGAACACGGAATGTACGTAGTTTGAATCTAGGAAAATTAGAAATTGTTAAAAGAGAAATGGAGCATATAAACATTGACATTCTAGGTATCAGTGAGCTAAAATGGACCAGCATAGATCATTTTGAGTAGGACAATCATATGGTCTACCATGCTGGGAATGATAAACTAAAGAGAAATGGGATTGCATTCATCAACAAAAAAGACATTTCAAGATCTGTCCTGAAATACAATGTTGTCAGTGATAGAATAATATCCATACACCTACAAGGAAGGCCAGTTAATATGACTATTATTCAAATTTATGCACCCACCACTAAGGCCACAAATG